>JAPFFP010042963.1:0-13638 GCA_026153255.1 Solanum medicagineum
CTTTCTTGACTCTTGTTGTTTATGATATGAAAGATGCCCCTTAGCCCCGATTATCCCTATTTACTATCTTTTGTTGTATTTTATTTCTTCCGCAACCAAGGATGTATAATGATGTGCTAAAAGGCTTGCTTGGGGTCCCTTTGGGTTCCTGTTGCTCCGTGTCATGTCTAGGCCCTAGGCTTGGGTCGTGACAGGATCCTCCTTCATTCATTTGTTTAGATCGTAAGGAAGATTCACAAGAATTTGTTGATAAAATCTAATGAACCTGGGATGTTATAGATTTAAGTAGTGTAGAAGTTGTTAAGCTAGCAAAATATAGATTGAATGGCATAGTTGTTTTGTGTTATGAAGCCTAGCCGTAATCCAGCGGTACATATGCACCTCCATTTGGTTAGAAAGTGTTCAAAAAGACATTTCTTGACCACTATCTTCCATTGGATATTTGAGAGGCTCGTGCAGATCAAATCAATTCTTAAATATCCACTAAAAGGGTATGACGTGAGAGAGTACAGTCTCCGGTACACTCCTAATATAGTTGTTACTTTGGAGGATAGAGTTCATTGCTACGTGGATAGATTGGATTCGTATTTCGTTAGAGATTGTAGCATTGACTCTTTGAACAAAAACATGGATATAGAAAGAATTTGTATATAAACTGGACGATTAAAAGCAAAGAAGAAGGACACAAGAGATAAAAAGCGGGCAGTCGAAGAGGACCAGATCTACAAGGCAGTTTACACCATCCCAAGGTGAGTTTAGGCCTCATTTTTCTCATAGACTTCTTAGGCCATCATCCTCTTACCCTACAACTAGTGCTCCACCACAACTTCAAGGGTCTAGAAGTAATCTGTTTGGTCAAAGAAGTGAAAGCCAAGGTGCATGGATAGCAGGATATTCGACAAGCCAACAAATGCCTCTTAGGGAGCATTGCAAACAATGTGGGAGGAGTCATTTAGTTATGTCTCGTGTTGGGACAAATGCTTGTTATGGGTGTGGTATGCCAGGGCATATGATGAGAGATTGCATGAGAAGACGCATGAGTGATATAACACAACCTACTAGATCAATTGTTGTATCATCATTAGTGCTCCATTAGGTAGAGGTCAGTAAGCTCGTACAGGTTGTGGTAGAGGAGTTAGAGGGGTAGCTAGCTATAGTGTTTTCCAAAATCGCACTTATGCTCTAGGGTGTTGACAAAATTTAGAGGTTTCACACGATGTGGTACAAGTACATTGTCCATCTTTTCATATAATGTATATGCATTGATTGACCCTATTTCTACATTATCATATATCACTCCATTAGTTATTGGGAAGCTTAATATAACACCTAAATTATTGAACAAACCATTTGAAGTGTCTACACCAACCGGCGAATCTATTATAGCTAGAAGGGTTTATTATGTTTGTGTAGTAACTATTTGTGATCGTGACATATAGGCTGACCTTATTGAGCCAAAAATGGTGGAGCTTGATGCTATAATAGGTATGTATTGGTCAACTTCTTGCTATGCCACTGTAGATTACCGAACTTAGAAGGTGTACTTCCACTTTTCAAATAAGGCAGTCCTTGAATGGGAAGGCAATGTTGGGGCGTTAAAGGGTAAGTTTATCTCTTATTATAAGGCAAGGAAGATGATGTCAATGGGATATATATGTGATCTAGTTAGAGTGAGGGATATGGAGATGGAATGATCAACTCTTCAATCATTCCTGTAGTGAATGAATTTGCTGATGTGTTTCCTGAAGAGTTCCAGGTTTACCTCCAGAACGAGAAGTAGATTTTAGTATTGAATTACTTCCGGAACTCAACCTATCTGTATCCCTCCATATATAATGGCCTGACAGAATTACATGAATTAAAAGAGCAATTAAAAGACTTGTTGGAGAAGGGTTTTATAAGGGCTAGTGTGTCCCCTTGGGGTGCACCAGTGTTATTTGTACATACAAAGGATGACACTTTAAGAATGTGCATCGACTACCGACAATTGAATAGGGTGACAATTAAGAACAAATACCCCCTCCCCAGGATTGACGATTTATTTGATTAGTTACAGGGTGCCAAATGCTTTTCAAAAATTGATTTGAGATCAGGTTATCACCAAGTGAAGGTAAAGGAGAACGATATACCTAAGACAACTTTTAGAACATTCTATGGTCACTTTGAATTTCTTGTTATGTCATTCGGGATAACAAATGCACCAACAATTTTTATGGATCTAATGAACAGGGTATACAAGCCATTTTTGGATGTATTCATAATATTATTTATAGATGATATTCTGTTGTATTCAAGATCAGAAGAGGACCATTTAAATCACTTATGACATGTATTACACGTTCTTAGTGATTGGCAGTTGTATGCCAAGTTTTCTAAATGTGAATTTTGGTTTAAAACAGTGGCATTCTTGGGTCATATGGTATCCAAGGAAGGAATAAGGGTTGATTCACAAAAGATAGAGGACGTGAATAATTGGTCAAGGCCAACAAAACCCACAGATGTTTGAAGCTTCCTAGGGTTGGCAGGTTATTACAGCAGGTTTTTTTAGGGTTTCTTCTATTTCTTTACATCTAACTAAGTTGACACATAAGAAGGCTAAGTTTAACGAAATGATACATGTGAAAGGGCTTTCAAGAGTTGAGAAGTAGGCTAACTTCTACACCTATGCTAGTACTTCTAGAAGGCACAAAGAGGTATGCGGTATATTGTGATTCTTTTGGAGTTGGCTTAGGGTGTGTACTGACACAACATGGTAAGATAATTGCTTATTCCTCGATACAACTATGACCATATGAGAAAAACTAACCGACACCTGACCTTGAGCTAGCAGCTGTTGTATTTGCTTTAAAAATATGGCGCCACTATTTGTATGGGGTTCAGATTGACATATATACTGATCATAAAGGTCTGCAGTGCATCTTGAAGTAGAAAGATCTAAATTTAAGGCAACGGAGGTGGCTAGAGCTAATAAAGGATTACGACGTTGATATCCTATACAATCCAGGGGAAGCAAACATGGTAGCAGATGCTCTGGGTCATAAGACAATCATGAATATTAATGATCAGACCATAAGTTAAGGAGTGGCTATAGATCTACGTCAACTATCCCATTTTGAGTTCGCCTTTTTAAAATTCCAAATGAAGGGATTGTTATGTATGATGTTGCAGAGTCTTCATTGGCAATGAAGGTGAAAGAAAAATAGTTCAAGGATCCTATTCTATGATAACGTAAGGTAAAGGAAATTCAAGGTACAATGAAGGCATTTGAGCTTATACAAAATGGAGTACTTTATCACCAAAACAGATTATGTGCGCGGATGTTAATGGACTAAGAAGGAGGATAACGGATGAAGCCCACCATTCAAGATATTCCATCCATCTGGGATCAACTAAGACCTATTATGACCTAAATGGAATGTTTTGGTGGGGAGGTAAGCAAAAGTACCTTGCAGAATTTATGGGTCAATGTTTGAATTGCGAACAAGTCAAAGTGGCAGCATCAGAGGCAGAGAGGTTATGTGCAATGTATAGAGCTTCCAACATGGAAGCAGGGTGTGATCAATATGGATTTTGTTACTAGGTTACCTCTCTCATTTTAGAAGTTTGACTCCATATAGGTAATAGTTGATAGAGTCACAAAGTCAGCACACTTCCTGCTAGTTAAGAATGATTATATGGCTGAAGAATATGCAAAGTTATACCTCAAAGAGATAGATAGGCTACATGGTTTGGACTGGTTGCATACAAACTAGAGCTATCCCTGGAACTTTCAATGGTTCATCCAATGTTTCATGTCTCAATGCTTCGAAAATATATAGGTAACCCATACCGTATCTGAAATGCCCCAAAAATGGGCGAAAATGTGCCTCGAAAATGTTCATAATTGTAATTTCCATATATCTCAAAATTTGTACATGATATCAAAAATTTGACCTTATATTCATGATCAGGGGGCGAAATTGAGTAGGAAATGGGTATAACCCCAATTTTAGAGGACCCATTGATAAAATATGATTTTCGAAAGTTTTCAGTTCTAGTGATTGTTCGCGATGGCTCCGCGATGCGGACCTATCGCGGAGCAATGTTATTACTTCCTTAATTTTTCCTCTTCGTCCTAAGTCATTGGGGTCTTGGCCCTATTCCCTCATATGCATGAAAATACCCATACTTAGCCATTATTCATCTCTATATAACTCAAGACCCTCTCAATACCCTCGCTAACACTTGACCAAATATTTCATCGAAATTTAAGTGTCCCAAGCTTAATTCCAAGTCTCAATAACTCCATTTGAGCTCCAAGTCTCATTCAAGTTTAGATCAAGGAAAATGCAAACTCAAGGTATGTGGGTTTCAACCATTAGGTCCTTTCACCCATGGTGCCCAATCTTCTGATGTTATGAAAATTGCATGTTTTCAAGTTGTATTATCTATGAGTATCTTTTATTACGGATTATAAGCATGAAATATGTTGGGGTTTTATGAAATGCTTATTAAATATGCATGTCCATTATCTCAAGCTTGTACTATAAATGAGTTTTGTCTATTGAGACTTTGTATGTTTTAAGTTATGAAACTATGATTTATTATGAGATTTGATGATGGGTTTCAAGGTATTTGTCATGAGCGTTTTACAGTATATTGGTGTATTGATTTAAATTAAGTTTCCTCACTTGATTTCACTCTTGAATTACATGATTTTGAACAAGCATTACACACCCACTAATTGTTTGATAAAATGTCAAGTCAAGAATTCTCAAGTTATTTACATGTTTTATAAGTCAAGTGACCTCATAATAAATATGGGCTATCAAGTATGTTATGAATTCATGAAACTATCTATGCTTATGCAAGTATGAAGTTAAGCCCTATTTTCAAGATTTTACCTCTTGTGAGCCTTTAATGTTAACG
Source organism: Solanum medicagineum (assembly GCA_026153255.1). Lineage (NCBI taxonomy): Eukaryota > Viridiplantae > Streptophyta > Magnoliopsida > Solanales > Solanaceae > Solanum > Solanum medicagineum. The sequence goes on from JAPFFP010042963.1 coordinate 4,909, forward strand.
CAAGGGTAATGTTTGATGATGATCTATCATGTTTCAAGTTAGGTTCACCATTAGAGGTAAGTATATTTAAGAGCTAGTCATGTCATGATTACATGTATATTGCAAGTTATTAAAGTATGATTATTATAAGTATTCCGTGGGATTAGACTTAGTACCAATGGATGGAGGGTTTGCTTTCTTTCCTTGAACTATGTGCAAACATAGGATTATGTTATACCCTTGCCATACAATTGGATCCATTTAATGCACTTTCTCTTGAAATTCTTCCTAAAATGGGATGGTCTCCTGTAAGGTGAAGTTTCTTATGAATTCCTTTCCGAAATGGGAGGGCTCCCATAAGGAAGGTTAGTTCTCCGAAATGGGATGGGCTTTCATAAGGTGAAGTATGGTTTACCTTTGCAAGTAGACTACATCCTTACCGGTGAGGGGTAATCATCAGGATACCAAGTTGTAGCTCACTTTTTCTTATTCTTTATCGGTTGAGGTCTCCTCCCACACATGTATTATGTTCTATGAAAGTTGAAGAGTTACAAACATGTTTTACTTCAAGCATTGATCATACATGCCATATTGAGATTATGCTTATCTATTGCCTATTACTATGCATGTTGACTATATTGGCTTATGTCTTGTTGCATTGCATCCTACATACTTAGTACATTCAAATGTACAAACGAATACTTTATACCTACATGATATCACCATATAGGGACCAAAGCTCCTCTTGATCATCCTCCACGTGGCTAGTGAGATTATTCGAAGAAAAGCTTGGTGAGTCCTCAAGTTCAAGGGCACTATCTACTTTCTCTTGATATTTCTAAGACATTTTAATGTTGAACATATGACATTATGAGGGTGAGCCCGGAGAGTGTCTTTGCCCCCGCTCCAATCATTGTTTGGAGGTGTTGTGGAACAATTGATGTAATTATGCTTTGAGTTTTCACTCATTTATGCTTTATAAGTATCAAGACTTCCCTTAGTCCCTTTTTCCCTTATCAATACTCTTTTTGTTGTTTACTTTGTTTTCGCGACCAAGGATGTGTAATTGATATGCTAAGAGGCTTGTTTGGGTCCCTTCGGGTTCCTATTCATGTCATGTCTAGACCCTGAGCTTGGGTCGTGAAAAACTTGGTATCAAAACACTAATTTGTTAATGTTCCTTGGAATCTAGCACACCGCGTCGATTAGAGTCTTATTCATGGTTGTGAAGTGCACCATAACTATGAATAAGAGGCTATGAGGCATTTCAAGAAATGTTTCCATTCTTCATGATCTATGTCGTACTTTAGAATTAATATAAGGCTTTTTCCTCCAATGAATGTTTTTTGGTATTCTAAATCATGCCGATACCAAGAGTAAAAAGAGCCCATACACTCGAGGAACAACCGATCCCTCCCACTCCTCAAGCTCCTGAATATGGGGGAGTGGCCCATGATGCGTTCCGAGATGCTATAAATATGTTGGCCCATACTATGACGAATCAATTGAGCCAAGGGGCCCAAGCCCCTCATGCTTCTACTCTGGATTCTGGATTTTACTAGTGAACCCACCGGAGTTCCATGGATCCAAGGTGGATGAGGACCCCAAGAATTCATTGATGAGGTGTATAAGGTATTTTCCATTATGGGGGTTAATTCGGAGGAAAAAGCAGAGTTGGCGGCCTACCGACTCAAAGGAGTGAATCAAATATGGTTCACTCAATGGAAGATGGAGAAGGAAAATGGTGATGTTATCCTTTGGGAGGAATTCAAAACGACATTTCTTAATCGGTTCTGTCCTATTGAGCTAACGTAGGCAAAGATGATGGAATTTATGAAAATCTAAAGCAAGGGTCTATAAGTGTGAGGGAGTATGCCCTCAAGTTCAACCAACTCTCCAAGTACACTCCATACTTGGTTGCCGAGCCAAGGTCAAGGATGAACAAATTTGTGTCGGTGTATCCGACTTGGTGAATGAGGAGTGTCGAACCGCCATGTTAGTGGGTGATATGAATTTTTCCGGCCTCATGATATATGCCAAACAATCAGAAGGGGAAAATCTTAGAAAAAGAAGGGTTGGTGAGTCCATAAGGGCTCGATTTGAAGGTGGGTTCCAAGGTTCTAAAGGTGGTCGGTTTCCTCAAGTCCAGAAGTTCCAAGGCCAAGGGTAATCCAGTGCTTCCAACAAGAGGTTTGTCAATGGTAGGGTGCCTAATCAAAGGCTACAAGGTGATAATGATGGAATGGTAAAGCCTAGTTATCCAAGGTGTGAAGAGAATCATAGTGGTTGTTGTTTGAAAAATTCAAATACTTGCTTTGGTTGTAGCGAATGTGGCCACAACTTTATTGATTATCCTCATGCTCAACCAAAGTTGGAGATGGTCATTCACAAGGCGAAGGTGCAAATACGGGTCAAAGGGGAAGAGGAGGCCAACAAGGAGGTGCACCAACGCAAAATAGATTCTATGCTCTTCAAGGGAGAAAAGGGGTGAATGAGGTTCCCGATGTCGTCACCGGTATGTTAAAGGTTTTTTATTTTGATGTGTATATACTGATAGATCTAGTTGCCACTCTCTCTTTTATTACCCCTTTTATTTCCAAAAAGCTTCATTTTAGTCCCGAACTGTTGTGTGAACCTTATAAAGTGTCTACCCCCATTGGTGAGTCCATTGTTGCTAGGAGAGTCTATAGAAATTATCTAGTATTCATTTTGCATAAAATCTTGCCTTGTGATTTAGTTGAATTAGGTATGGTGAATGTTGATGTCATTCTTGGGATGGATTGGTTGCATACACATTATGTTTCTATTGATTATAGAACTCATAGAGTTAAATTCCAATTCTCTAATGAGCCCGTCCTTGAGTGGGAGAGTTGTGATGTGGTGGTCAAGGGCGTAGATTCATTTCTTGTCTTAAAGCCCAAGAATTGATTTCTAAGAGTTGTTTCTATCATCTTGTGAGGGTTAGGGATGTTGAGTCGAAAGTCCTTCCCATTGAGTCAGTTTTGGTGGTTAATGAGTTTCTTGATGTCTTTCCCGATGAGCTTCTTGATGTTCCTCTTGAAGGGAAATAGACTTTGGTATAGACCTCCTTCCAGACACTCAATCCATTTATATTCCCCCTTATCTTATGGTCCCAGTAGAGTTAAAGATCTTGAAGGAGCTAACATGAGGGACACTCTAATTGCCATTCTGGACAAAGATGACTCTGGTTTTGCCATAGGAGGCACAAAGTATAATGACCCTCTGGGTCAATTCTATTTTTCTGTATTATTTGCATTGTTTTTGCTTCAGTATAGTAACCTCAGACCTTTTATGACCTATTGGAACTATTGGGATTGTTATTGGCATTTTTGGTTGTGAATTGCACAAGTTTGCAAGTTAGCAAGAAATTAAAGTTGTTAAAATGAAAATTCTAACAAAATCCTATCAAACGGGCTCAGAATGGGATTCTAATTGTTCTATCAATTCTACAATGGTGGATGTAGGCTCGGAGAGTTGGTCTGAGGATGGAGGCTCCCGGTATTATTTTGAGCTAAAAGTTGCACAATGAGTTTAATTGGAAGCTAAAAAGTGTGTTTCTGTAAAAACATAGCTAAACGCGCTCAAATGGAAAACCATTGCTACAGTAAGGTCTAGAAAATCGAAAATGACCCTTTGTCAGTTGACATTGGCATCCGGTAGCATTTTGACCCCTTTGTTCTTTTAGCTAAAATTAGTCGACAAGAAGTGGGATCCTCATTTTTCATTAAGATGCACCACTGGGAATTTTGACTGCACCATTGGATCCAGAACGTCAAAATCCATGTGGTTATTCATTTAAATAAAACAGACACCGGATGTCATGATCCAAACCTAGGGCCTAGATGTGACATGATGAATGGGGAATCCAAAGGGATCCCAAACAAGCCTCTTAGCATACCATTCACACATCCTTGGTTGCGAAAGCCAAATAAAGAAATAATAAGTGACAATATAGTCTAAGGGAAGCGAGACTTGGGAATTTCATCTCATCATCAACAAATATCAACATGAAGAAGGGAATAAGGACTAAGGGAAGTCTTTAGAAATACCAACAGAAACGTAATAAGAGTCAAGCTCAGAAGCATAGAAAATCATATTGTCCAACAATACCTCTACATAGAATGGAGCGGGTGCCAAGACACTTCCTGGGCTCACCTCGAAATGATAAGTATCCAAATATAATAAACAAGTCTTAATAGCATGACCGAAAGGTACATATTTTCGTCAGAGTGGAGGACTCACCAAAGGCTTCTTCAAGCAAAGCAACTAGCCACATGTAGGAGGATGATCAATACGAGCTTTGGTCTGTACATGGCGATAAAACATGTAGGCATAGAGTATGCATTAGTACTTAGAATGTACTAAGTATGCGGGGTGTAACGCAACAAAGACATAAGCCAAGATAATCAAGATGCATAATCATAAACAATGGATATAATGTCAATATGACATGTATGATCTATGTTCGTAATAAAATATGCATGTAAACCATCAACATACAAAAAATAACATAGATATGTGGGAGGAAACCTTAACCGGCATATAAGACCAAGCTAGCTACTACATGGAATCCCATTGCATGACACCCCACCGGAGAAGGCGTGGTCTATGTACCAAGGTAAACCATTCTTGGCCCAACTTTGTGGGTAACTTGACCTAGAGGGATCCACTAGTAAGCCCTTTTAGGGAAATAATATAATCCTATGGTGGCACATAGTTCAGAGACTAAGACTTTATATAAGGACGACTTGAGTCGAGGCCCCACCTTAAGCCTCAATCTGTGCTAAGTTTAATCCCACGGAATACTTGAAATAATCGTAGGTTTAATTATAACATGAATAACTTGTAAAAGACTTGATAACATGGCATGAGTAGCTCATTCACAAACTTGACCCCTACATGGGCATATATTTTATAGTAGAGGGTATAAAATAATACATGGACTTGACGCCTTCTAGTAGGTATTGCATTTTATATGAGGGTAGAAATTGTAACATGCTTGAACCCTACTAGTGAGCTTGGCTTGAACATAAGGGTGAAATAGTAATCATGCTTGACCCGTCAAATAGACATAATTTTCTCACAAGAGGGTGGAATTATAGAATAAGGCTCAACTTGTCACCTGTAAATCATGGAAACCTTTCATAGGTTTAATACATGCTTGGGAGCCCATAATTATCATTAAAACACTTGACTTTCAAATCATGCAATAATTCATCATCAACATAAGAATTTGCGTCATGTAGTTTAGTTAAACATGGTGGGTACATTTGACACATGCTCAAAATCATGTAATTTGATAGTATAAAACATGGAAGAGTGAAATTAAATCATTTTAAGGTTATGTAATTCAACCACCAACAAAGTAGTAAAACCCTTATTTATGGGTGTCATGAAATCCATCAAAAGTTCACAATGTGGTATAGTTCCCGTAGTTCATATCAAGAATAGCTTCAATAGTTTCAAGACAACTCATGGAATGAACTTTCAATAGCAATTCATACATAATAACTCAATACTTAGTAAAACCAATCATAACTCATGTTCATAATGCATAATAGAATTTACCCATGAAGAGTAAAACTTGAAATGATGGACTTTTCATCAAAAGAGAAGGTTGGGCTCCATGGGTGAATGGGCCCATGGATGAAGACCCACATACCTAAACTTGGAATTTCTTGAAATAAACTTGAGGAATACTTGAAGCTTGAGTTGGGTCCTTGAAATAGAAAGTGTGCTCTTGAGGTTCTTGGAATTGAATGGGGGATTGGTTGGTGACTTGAGAGGGTTTCTAGAAGGTTTATGAAGGTTTTTGAGTTGAAAGATGGCCAAAGGATGAAGGTTTCACATTTAAATGGGCATTAGGTTATTACCTAAATGCCCCTGAACTAAGATAGAAAAATAGAGAAACAAATGCACTGGTCCACACCCAAGCACGAAGGCCTTAGATGAACTAAGGCGCACCCTAGGAGCGTCGAGGCCTAGGTGTGTAGGCACACTAAAAATGATACTCGTAGCAAAAATTATTTTTCGCTTCGGGTCATCTAAAAATTGAGGACTAACTTTTTCCCACTCAATATTTCCCCCCAACAAGAATATGAAGTTCAACTTTTGAAATCATGCACGGATTTTGAGATATGCAAGAATAACGATATAGGGCATTTTCAAAGCACATGAAGGGTGCTACACCGTACCTTTCGGGAATGCCTTGGGGAAATTTTGGGTTTAGCTAGTGCAGCACCTACAACCATTACCCTCCACATTTGCGGAGGTCAATCCGTGTTCACAGAGTAGGCTAGGTCCCCTACACCTTCGCATTTGCGGAAGACTTCTACGTGTTTGCGGAGGCTTCTGAGTGGCTTATAAAAGGGTTATCACCCTTCGCAACAGTCCTATCCTCAACTTCCAAATCTTTTGAAATCTTTATTTTTAGTCCATTTTTGATGATTCAAAAGTCCGCATAACTCGAATTTGCTCACAGAATGTTGTGGTGAAGTTTTTTTTTTTGGGTTCGATGCATATTCCGAGGTAAATTCACTATTTTAGCTTATTACCTTTGTGAAACTTGTGAAAACTCTGCGTGTCAATTTCATAGCCGATTTTTGAAGGAATTAAGTGAAATTTCAGTCTAAATTGTCCCCAAATTGGTGTTCAATACTACTCCCAAAAGTATTAATTATATTTCATACTTAAAAGGAACATATTTTCTCAAAGTGTTGCGTTTCTTTTCTTTAGTACTTGCCCAGCTTGGTGTTCTCTTAACCTTTCTCAAAAATGTCTAAAACCATATGTTTCATGCTTCACTATTCATAAAATACAATATTCTAAAACTTTTCTTTAGTTTAAAGAAAGATTTGGAAATTCATGGATTTTCGTAGTAACTTTAAGTTTTAACTAGTTTAGCAATTAAAAGTAGTATCTCGACTTAAGACCTCAATACAGTATAAAATTTTAGTAAATATCATGTTTTTCTTAAAGAAAACAATATAATCAAGAATATTCACCCGTAATAAAGAAATCTTGTTCTCAACTAACATCTGGATATTCAAAGAAACTAGTAGATACATGATGGTAGGATAATATAATAGGATTCTTATAAGCCTTATATACCTAGAAGAACTAGATTCCTCAAGAACTTTGAAGAAATAACTAGCTTCTTTAAAACCCTAGCTTTTCTTCTCTTGAAAACTTGTTCTAAGTCTGTAGAATGTTTTTTAGCGTAATGATCTTGAAGAATAACGTTTAGGGGTTTGATTAGGTGAAAAATTATCACGTTTAGACTTAGAAAGGGTGAGAAAGGCCAAAAATGCCTTTTCTTAAAAACATTGTCTAAGTCATCTATAAGACTATCTTCGGTCCATGGAAGCTTAGAAGGACTGTATACTCCGTTCGTAGAAACTGGAGTGGATTTTGAGGTCCTAAAACTCATTCTGCGTGCCCAAACTACAACTTGTTGAAGCTTTCTGACCCATAATTGGATCCATAGAATTTGAGACCTAAAAATGGATTTGTAGATGTCATTCCATGAGCTAAAAGTACGGGTTGTAGTTCAACCCATGACTCTTAAGTCAAGGTCGCAGAATCAAGTCTGCTCTGGCAGTCTGTAGTTAAACGATTATAACTTCTTGCGTCAAACTCCAAATGAGGCAAAATTAGTTGAGTTGGAAAGAAGATTCAAAAATATTTAATTTGATATAATATGGGCCATCTAATTCTCTGTGCGCTGAGAGTTAAAATCATTTAAAGTTGACCCGTGCATAATCTAATGCGAAAACTTAATCAATAGGAAAGCTTTGAACTTGACTAAGTACTAGAGGTCTCTTATGACCCTAACAATCCACTTCTAATGCCCTTCACACATGTAGAAATGAGCCTTTAAATATAGGTATATGTAAGCTATCACTACATTCAATCTTATATACTTACGAAAAAAATTGTATCTTATGAATAGAATTGTGGGGTGTTACAGGCATTTTTCATCTATTTTTCATCGTTCTCTTCGATAAGGGTAAGTTATTTACTCCTCTAGTTTGTAGTTTTATTTTTAATTTCTAAAATCTATGGTGGTTAATTTTAGGGGAGGATTTTTAAGTTGAAATTAATAGTGAAAAAGCCAAATTTGAGTAGAATGATCATGAAATTGACGATGAATTAGGATTTGAGTGTACATCGTATATCTTTATACCATCATTCATTGATGATTGTACTTATTATTCATTTTATACCTAAAACAAGCAAGGATCGATATAGAGGGAAAAACTCAACATCCATAGAGCATGTAATGTTTGCATGTTAACTACTTTAAAGTATTATTTGTGCAAGGCATGTAGAGAAAATATAAGGGATGGACTTGAAATGACATCATGTTGATAATTTCTTATAATAAACCTATTTATTTTATTGTGGCTTCAAGTCTCATTGTTCATTGTGACATATTGTCACGGCCCGACCCCGGGGCCGTGACTAGTGCCGATTAGGCACTATTATCGATACAACCACACAAGATGACATTAACAATTCTACAGAAAATCCGGCAGAGTTTCCTCTGTTTTAGTGACTAACCCACCTGCACGGAAACTCAGCCAGCCAGAATCAGTAATGCACAATTATATATATAAGCATAATCTACACAAAATAAAGCGGGCCGACAAGATCACCGCTGCGGTCCCGCCGCCTGATCGAATTCAATCTAAATTGCAGACTCTAGGCATACATGACTCTGACATATAC
>JAPFFP010042964.1:0-13637 GCA_026153255.1 Solanum medicagineum
AGCTATTAAGATTCTCCAAAATTCGAGTACTCTACTTTAGTTCAAATGAAGAAACTAACAATGGAATAATGGTACTACTGAAAAGGAACATTAACAAATGAAAACAAAGACTCGAGATACATATTACAACATCGTCCTTGAAGATTAATTAATAAAATAAATATGACTTCCACTAAAAAAAAAAATACTACATCATAATTTATGAATGAATTTAACTTATGTACATTAACAATATTGTAAGGAATAAGATAAACACAGTAAATATTCTTTATGATACTTGTGATATATATACATGAGTTAAACCCTCAAAATACATCAGAATCAAATAAATAGTTTATTCAATAATATAATCACAATCTTAAAAAGCAAGTTCATTATAATAATGGGACTTAAGAATTGGCATAAGAGGAGTTAACGTTTTTCTTATCATTCTTGAAAGTGATCACCACAACTTTACCTATCTTTTCAACAACCATTATCTTTACTGATTTCATATCTTTTTTTGGGAGAACACACTTACATTCTTTGATGTGCCTTCTTTTCCCTTTCCATTCTTCTCCATATCTCTTTTCTTCTTTTAGAACTTATGACTATATTTGAGGGATAAAGTTTAATCAATGTATTACTTGGTGGCTTTTAAGTAATTATTATGCTTTAACAGTACCCCATAATCGCGGGGTACAACACAGTTGACCTCCGAGATCGCGGAGAGTTAACCCGTAGACTTTTGCGAACATGGCTGGCTGGCCCACAATTGTGGAGTTTTAGCCGGTTGACCTTTGCAAACACAGATAAGTGTCTCGCGATCGCTGAGCACTGTGGGTGCTGCACCAGATTTTATCTATTTCAAATATTTCACTGGGTGTTCAAAAATCGTTCAAAACCTTGTACACAAATGAACTATGTAACTATATCAAATTCAATGTTTCAAATCAAATGGCATAGTTAAAATTCTCATAAGAGGTCATGATGGATAAATATGGGCCCTAATTCCTAAGTCCATGTCTACTCAATTTTCACCGAGGGGCCCAAAATGCACCGGAATCCTCGAGAACAGAATGAGAGGTCATTCTAAACCAAACTCGACGTTCTATAGCGAATCACGCTATCAGAAATTCCATTTTGGCATGTTTTCAAGGATTGCTGACCAAAGTCAACTATTGGCTTATTTTGAGGGCTAAAATGCAACACTCGATATAAACTAACACAAAAAATCTTGGTACTCAAATCGACCATACTTCTAGTCTAATTTGGCCATTTTGAAGTTGATGGAACTGTTAGAATGACATTTTGAGGTTGTTTACCCAGACTCTACTAGAAAGCTTATTTTTCAACTTTAAGTAGGCCTTTAATATGAAAACTGCACATCTTCCAAATGAACGATCAAGGGACCGAACTACCAGTGCCAGCAAGTCACAAATGAACTAGAGTTGTTATAGTTTTGTACTAACTAGCGAAAAATATGAAAATGCATAGAAATGACTTAGAAGGTCATTATAACATCCACTACAACAAAAACATTCCTTCATAAAAGGAATGATAAGGGCACACCTGAAGGCTTAAATGGGCTGTGGCACTACTCCCACATATCTTGCTTGGTAGCCACTTCAATTGAATGGTATTCTCGCTGGACCTTAACGATAGGTATAACTCTAGAGCGAAGCTATTTGACATCCCTGGCTAATATGGCTATCGGCTCCTCAATAAATGCCAAACAGTCATCCAGCTCAACTATATCATACTATAGCACATGAGACTCATCTAGCACATACTTGCATAGTATTGATACATGAAAAACTAGGTGTATAACTTTAGGCAAAGCTACCTCATAGGAAACTACCCTAACTCTCCTCAAAATCTCAGATGACCTAATATACCGGGGCTAAGCTTGTCTTGCCTTCCAAGTCTGACCACCCCCTTTAAGGGCGATACTCGTAAAAATACTCAATCATCAACATCAATATATGTAGGACAATGTCTATGATCAGCATAGCTTGATGCCGGATCTAGTTGTTCTCAATTTGTCCTAAATCATCTAGACACTTGATAAATCCACCTAGAGAAAATGTGTTATATATTATCTAGGCTCTGTGGACTGAAACAAACCAACAGGAGTACAACAATGCCTACCATGTAAAGCCTCGAACGGGGCTATTTGAATATTGGAATGGTAGCTATTATTATATGTAAACTTGGCTAGAGGCAAGAACTCATCCCACTGAGCATCAAACTCTAATACATAGGCCCCTACCATATCCTCAAGGACCTGGATAGTATGCTCCGACTTGCCATCGATCTCTAAATAGAATGTTATACTAAGGTCAATCATAGCACCCAACTATCTCTATAAAGCTCTCTAGCAACTAGAGATGAACTGTGAACCCTGAAATGATATAATGGACATTGGTACCCTATATAGATGAGCTATCTTCTGAATATATATAGGGGATAACCGTTCAACACTATAAGATAACTGAATTGGAAGGAAGTGAGTTGATTTGCTCTACTGATCAACATTGACCCAGATGCTATCAATACCCATAAATGTTTGAGGTAATCACATCACAAAGTCCATAGCAATCCATTCCCACTTCCACTCGGGAATCGGTAATCTCTGAAGCTCTCCATTGAGTCTTTGATGCTCAGGCTTTACCTACAAACATCTAAGACAACAGGATACATAATCATCTATATCTCCCTGTATGCCATCCAAATAATAATGTTGCCATATCTTGAGGTAAAAAACTACTGCCGCTAACTCTACATCATGAGTAAGGTAGTTATGCTCCTGAGCTCACAACTGTTTGGAGGCATAAGCAATAACTTAGTCTCACTACACCAAAACACATCCCAAGCCAATCCTTAGGCATCACAACATATTGTAAATCCGTCATACTCGACTAGAAGAGTCAAAATAAAAATTATAGTAAGAAACTCCATAAGCCTCAAAAAGATGGAATCACACTCCTCAGACCATATAAAAAGAACACCCTGGTGAGCTTATCGAGTCAAGATGCAACAATTGTAGAAAGAGCCTCGACAACCCATTAATAATACCTAGCTACACCAATAAAACTCTAGACCTTTGTGATGGATGTGGGCCTTGACCAACCACCAATAACATCAATCTTAGTCGAATAATCATAATATCATCTTTGGATATTACATGCCCCAAGAACGCTATAGATTTTAACTGATGTCGCCTAAGTTACACCTCCTTTTTAAGGCTAAAGTGATTGTTGTCAAGATATAAAACCTAACCAAGGTTATGGTCGAATACCACAGGGAATATGGTAGACTTAGAAGAATTCAATTACAATCCAGGTTTTTTAACCAACTTATCTCCCTTGGGAGGGGGGGGTTATAATAATTAGTAAAAGAATTCTAAGCTAAGATAAGTATTAAAACAATACGAAGAGAAACTAAGGTATTATGTTCTCCATAATTCCCTAACTCAGTATTACCAGATAACCAAATTTTTTTCCGGTGTGTAGCATGCAGAACAATAAGTTAAGTTCACCAAACCCTTTGGCCCAAGCGAGAGACAAATTTCACTATGTCTTTGGTCCATCCGCACAGTGTGACATTACTAACCCTAACCTATTGTCCAAGTACAACCTCCTCTTTGCCCAATTCAGCTAATTAGACAAGAAACATTGATCAAATATTGTTGATTAATCTCTTTTCCTATTCATTACTACCTTAATCCAGTCAATAACATTGGGAGGTATCTAATATTGGCCAACATTAGAAAGCATTCATAACGAAGATAATTAACTAATACATGCATGCACACATTTCAAGAATTATGAAATATTCAGTTTTACTTTGTTAGTTCTCCATGGTACCCACAACCCTAATTGTGGATTTAGCTACTAATGATCAGTGTAAATGCAAGACTTATGAATTTGAATAACATAATTGAGCACTTACACAAGAGAATAAGCACAAGAAAATCCAACTTTTCAATGAGAATCACAAGACTGAAATAAAAGGATGAAAATTAAAGTTTACAAGTATTTCTCAACTTCTCTAATGTTTCTTTGATACTATCCTTTCGTCCTCTATGAAAAATAACCTAAAAACCTATTTATAGTGTTTAAAATACAAAGCCAACACGAAATAGAATAACCGGGTCGGCATGTTGTACGAGGTACTTTACGGGCCGTATAGTAGTTTATGGCTCGTGATCAGGCTTTTGTGAACTGTTGCTTTGATTCTGGACTTATCTTCTATGACACCCCTCTATGGCCCATTGGTGGTTTCGTCTGATGGAATTTCAGAAAGTCCCCATCTTCTGATCCTCAGGGTACGATAGTAGGTCTATGACTCATAACGTCTTCTATAGCTCATCTGCATGTTCGTAGATTCAACTTCAAAAATACACCCTTCACTAGAATAACACATAAAACCTCTTTTACGACATTCTACGGCCATTAAAGGGTCTCATGGATCTTCAACTTCAATAACTTCTGCATATTTATCCCAAAAATTGTGCCAAACCTGAAATCCTGCAAAGTAAACATAAAAACACATCATACCTACTAACATCACATTAAGAACACACAAAATTCTAAGTTTTAAGAATCAAAAGTTATGTAGTTTAAAAGCACATCATCACCCACAACTTTAAATTGTTGCGTGTTCTCAAGCGATGGACTCAATCTATATCAGCAACATAGTAACACAGAGACCTCAATCTAATGGCATACATCTCATCAAACTTAAGCATAGATACCCACACCAATTTTCAAAACACAATTATATAACTATTAATCAAATCAACATAGATCAATGCATGCAAAAATCCAACTATGACAAGCAAGGTAGCCATCAACAAGCCATAATCACTGAATGAGTCAAATGTTAACAATGTAATGCAACTGCCCTCGCAAAAAGAAGTCCCATATCTCACTAACAATGAGGTTTTAATGTATAACCTGTGGACTGTGCAAAATCACTTACTCTCACAAAAAAACATTCAAATATCATGCTTAGTATCATATGATTGCCCCTATATTCATGACTAAGAACTTCAACTACTTGGACCAGGATCATTTTAGGACTTTACTGGCTTAGTAGGCTTAGAGGGCTTTGGTATGATGTTTTGGGAACATATTGGCTAAAGGCCCTCCTTAACACTATATTTTTCTACACTTTTGTCTTACCAACACCATTTTTTTATTTCATTCTCCTATTTCAAGCTTTTATGGGTGCTTTACTATTATTTTTTTCAACTCCTTTTGCCTTGTATTTTCACTTCATTTTTATTTTTAGTTTATAGCTAAGGCATCACTCATCTTTCTTGCACCCAATACATATTTTTTCTCCTTTTCCATGTATCACTAACTTTTCCCCCTCATTTTGTGTTTTACCCTTACACTATCCACCCTCAACTTAGAGTTTTGGCCTGAGTTGGCGTGCACATTATACAACCTCGAAACTAGGGCCACTTTTTGTAGCCACCCTCAACTTAGGCGTTTTGCTTCTATTAAGGTGCACAATGTTCACGAAAAGACCAAGGCCGATATCAAGGTTTTACATCTAATAAGGCTAGGTCACTTAGCTTTTTACAAAGAAAAGGTACATGCTAGGCTCAAACATTAGGATCAAATGATTTTTCACGCATTTGGTTGGTTATTTAGGCTGAGTGGACTGTTATGAACAATGGCCTAAGATCCTTTCCTAACCAACTGGACTACAGTCTTGAATTTGAAACATAATACATGAATTTAGCAAATTAAGCTGACACACACATGACACTGATTACATTATCAACACAGACTCTTATTTCATGCTTTTCATCTCAATTTTATCCTCACTTATCAGAACGGGCACTGACGACACAATTAAACATGCATGGTTTCTATCTAGACTAATTATTCTAAAATTTCGTGGGTATTAATTTTCACAAAAAAGCTAAAAAACACATTTATACCACAAATATCAGTACTATATGCTGCCAATAATACCTAAACATCTTGAACATGCCAGTTCAACAGAAATCAAATATCTATGGGGAGAAAGAACACAGGCAAGAAAGCCCATAGGATTAAAAATTTGGGATAGTCATATGCCAAGGCTACTGAGTATTCACTAAGACCTATAACAACCCACATCTCATCGAAAAAGAGGGGCATTATCCTCATTGCACATAAAAAAATAGAAAATGAAGTTTTGGGGTAAAAAAGAACATACCTGGGCGTCTAAGCGCCAGAGTGTGGGTGAGTCTGACCACCCTCAACCTACGTAGTGGCTTCCTTAGTAGTAGCACCCTGACCGAAGGGGCCAGAACCTCTCACCTTCTTGAGCTCACGAGCCTATCGTCTCTCCTCCTCTTGCTTGGACTACCTCTAGAAAAGCTCTAGCTCTTCCTGCTCTGTCAGCCTCACATGTAACTGCATTGTATCTGCATCATCATCAATGCAGGGCCTCATCTCGTGGAAAGGCTGTGAAAGCTGCTCAGGAGCAAATAGATCTACTACCTGCACCGAGGGTACAATCTGTGGGAATGCCATAGGTGTGGCCAAGGCTGCTTCCATGTCAGTCCAAAGCTGTTGGATCTATGTCTGTAGGGCCATCATATATGTTGGTCGAGCTATGCTTAGACTCTGTTGGACCCTCAACTCGAAGCCATCAATGTGAGCATCCATGGTTGAAATTTGGTCATGAATAGTAGCAATCGTGTATGCTTGCATGCATCCCTCAGACTCTGTAATCGCCTGGTGGACCCAGGGCATAATCTGCTGAACTAACTGAGTCAATTGAGGGTTAGTGTGGTCCAGTCACTTTTCTATGGCCTAAATAGATGCCACGGACATGTAAAACCATGCCCTCGGGTGCTATTGGTGTCGGAGTTGCCTGTGGTGTAATAGTAGTAGTAGTGGTCCCCCTCTCCATATTTGTCTTAGTCCGTGGGGGCCTCTCCTCTGTGGTAGCAGTAGTGATAGTAGTGGGTGGAACCTCAAGAGGTGGCTCTAGAGCGAACATCTTGGGAATAGGAGTAGGTTGATATGGTATTCGCTGGAGGGCCACCAGGTTCTCCTCAACCTTAATCAGGCTGGCATCCTAAGTGCGCTGGACCTCAATCAGTGAGTCCAGCTGATGTAGACTCTCCACCTCCAACTCTTGGAAGAGTCTATAGATCAAGATTGGAAGGGGATGGAGGTAGACCTTATCAAGGTCGCCTCGTTGATCTGTTCTGCGATGAAGCTGGCGCAATCTATCTCATAGCCAGCCAATATGCTAGCAACTAGAATTTCACACACTGGCATTAATGTTATATGCAAGTGTCGATCGGATCCTGACCACACAATGACCCACCAAAATTTAGCGGGAAAATTGAGAGTAGCCTTCCCAATAGGATCCGAATGAATGACTACCCATGCAGGCTCTGGGCCCTGCTCAGCAATCAAATTGGCTACCTATCTCATCAAGTCAGCTTTGTGGCTTTGGTCTCTTATTAGAACCACGTCCATGGTCTTCCCCACTCTATGGTCATACTCTATTGTGTATCTAGGGGCTGGGAACTCGAGCCTGAACAATATGCTATTGATGGTGGTCTTCTAGATGTCCACCTGTCGGCCCCTCACTCTAGTATGCATCAATCTAGGCTGAGCAAGGGGCTTCTTTCCCTTGCGAAGAGTGCTGAGAACTGTGGCTACATATGATGCGTAGAACTCGTGTACGATGGTCGAGGAGTACCTCCTAGTGGTTTGGTCAGCCACTAGAGCCCCTAATTGCTGATGGTGTCCTGGAGACTAGGGAAACTGTCTAATCTAGAGGAGATGATATGGTGCTTCTCATAAATAGAGCTGGATGGTTTGCCCTGCTCATTGCTCTGCACGCCCTCTGTATAGATGTCCTACATACCCACAACATACTACCGACTGGTGAGAACATCCGGAGGAGATGGTGTTGTTTACTGTGGTGCGGCAGAGGACTTTGTTTCCGACTCATCGTCAGATCATGACTTTGAGTCTGACTCCACTTTGGATGGAGTCATCTAAATGGAGCTGCTATTATTGTTGCCTCTCTCATTAGACTGGGGAGTGAGAACAACAATGGCTGAGTCTGGGTCTGCCCAAGTCTAGTGGCAGCCTGTGTCTGTAGTCTATCAGCATCCAGGTCAAGTCGGATATTGAGCTCCTCAAGTGATCCACTAACTCCGGGGGTCTCCTCTTCCCCCGAGGCCTCATCTCTGAGCCTCTTTTGCATGGCTTGAATGTCCTTGAGTATTGACTTTGGGGCTATAATACCTGAAACATACATATTCACGTGACATTGTTAGCCCCATAGATGAAGAAATGAAATGCAAAAATTTATTAGACTTGATTATAGTAGGGTCTACGAAAGAACCTTTACGGGTCGTAGTGAGAACTATGAGCTATAGAAGGCTCTTGTTGAAATAGTGTCTAGAATATTTATCTACTAGAATGGCATCTACGAGACCAGGTACGACTCATAGAAGGATTTACGAGTCGCAGACTGAGTCATAGATGATACTACTATCGAAACTTTTGCAGGCATGGATCCACAAGACCTGTCTACAAGCCATAGAATAATCCACGACTCGTAGAAGGAGTCATTTGATGGGTTCTCAGAAACTTCAGGTTTCTAGAGTTCCATAAGAGGGAGCAATTAAGCTTGTGGAAAGTTCCACGGGCCGTAACGAACCCTTGTAGACCAGAAAACTCAGTCACCTAAGTTTCTAAGTCCATTAATACAGACCTTATACGACTTTTCAACCTGATTTATCAACATCCAAGCAATACACACACACTCCACGTCATTCATATCAAAACACCCAACTCCCCCGCATGATAATTTGCACATATACCCTATCGAAAATCATTTAACATGCTTTCCCAGACCTACTTACCTCGTTTGAATGGATTAACATTAAAAGCACAACACATGCCATCGCACACCGAATTTTTCAATGCACCTACTCAATTTAATTTAAACGGTATGCAATCACATAGTTTTTCAAAACACATCATTCACAAGACAAGGGCAATAAAAATACACCAATTTTCAACCTAGACACATTTTCACACATTGGCAACCCTATATTTCAACTTTCAAACACAACAATTGCATACATGGGTTTATGTCTCAATTAACCATACCCGACAATTTGACTTCAGCCTAATCACACAATAATTGGTAATTAAAGGGTATTTTAAAGACCAAAAGCTTACCAAATTGAGTGATCAAATCGTATGAATTAAAAGAGGAAATGGGACGATGAAACCCTAAGGCTGCCGGAAAATGCTGGGGTTGATGCCACCGGTGATAGGAAAAGTGGGGTAGGGGTTTTTGTCGAGTTTGACATGTAGGGGAAAAATGGGGTCAAAATATTTTTACCCCATTATTTATAGGTTGACCGCATCGGTCAAAACAAATATTCCCATACTCTATGAAATCCTGATTACGGGCCGTAAAGTGTTTTACAGCTAATAAATCCTTGTTTTGTTGAAGGTCCAAGCCCTAGTTTTGAGGTCTAGATTTCATGGACCAGTTTATAAGTCATAGATTAAAATACGACTCATAGAGTTGCTTGTAGAAACCCCAACACTTAGTCAAAAACTTAGAAAAATTACTTGGAGTCCACGAGCCCCATTCACGACCCATAGTTTTATCTACGTGCCATCAAGTTGGCTCCTGGATTGGAGTGCATAACTCTTTGCTCACTAGAAGTGTCTAGAGATGGTGTACGAGTCGTAGATTGATATACGACCTGTACAACTAGTCGTAAAGGAACATCTTGATGCCATTTCAGCCATGGATGGTTGAATTAGCCATGTACCTTTACATTTTTCAAAGAACACATGGTTACCCCATATGTAACCAGCCCAATGCCCATTATTACAACCCAAAATGCCAGAAAATAAAACACCTATGAGTCCAAAAGCTAAAAACAAAGCTACAACCACAACTATTACATCAAGAACATTAGGTTGCCTCCTAAGTAGCGCCTCATTTATTATTGCAATACGACTTGGAAAACATGGTTACTTAGACTTCGCCAAGTGCCCAAACTTCCTTCTTTAAATCATCTAGCCTCTTCATTCACTGACAGATATTGAAAACAACTTCTTCATCATTCAAACTAAAGCTGAGTTAACCAGCTTTCATATCACTAGTGATTGACCAGTGTTTAGGAATGGTCTTCCTAAGATGATTGGGATGTCGAACTAGACTTTGCAATCTAGGATCACAAAGTCTGCAAGGAATATGAATTTCTCAACTTTAACAAGCACATCATAAAGTATCCCCAAGGCTTCTTCTCCATGAGATCATCCATCAACAACCACATGCTCGTTGGAGAAGGGGCTCCCAGTCCTAGCTTTTTAAAGACTGAAAGGGCCATTAGTTTATGCTAGCATTAAGATCATACAATGCCCTTGCGATCTCCATATCACTAATGGTGCAGGGTATGGTGAAAGTGTCAGGATCATTTTGCTTTTGAATTGAGGACCTCGTAGTAATTGCATATAATGTGAAAGCTCTTGGGAGAGCTCCTTACTCACAGTGCGCTTCTTGGTAACCAGGTCTTTCATGAACTTCGCATACCCTGGCATCTTCTCGAATGCCTTAATGAGAGGGATGTTGATGGAGAGTTGCTTCAGCATATAGATAAAGTTCTCTCCTTTTTTTTAATACTCTATAGGAAGGGGGAGGAGATCAAGGAATGCGCATCAGTCTCTGTGGCACCTCTACATCATCAGTCACCCCATCCTTGCCATGTTAATCTCCATTATCCAAATCCTCAACCTCAATTGTCTCCTCTCAAACATCATCCTCATCTACTTGCATGGGAGGATCAATGGTACTCTTGCCACCATTCCTAGTAACCGCCATGCACTACCTTTCATTCTTTGGGTTCTAAACTTTGTTGCTAGGCAGTGTACCTCTCTGACGCAGATTGAGTTGAGTTGAAACTTGGCCAAACTGTTTGATAGCAACAAAATGAGACTCAATTTTTTTGTTTATGCTGGAGATGTCATATTTCATCTCCCTCAGAGTCTTATCCCGTGTCTCAGCTTTCTTTAACAGGCGGTCAAACATCTCCTTAACTCTGGAACTACTAGAACCGGTGTCATGGTTGTGTGGCAGCACATAAGGACCATTTCTATAGCCATCTCTACTGTCCCAATCTGCATCTCTGTCTTGGCCCTGATTTCTTTTATAGTACCCTCCAAAGTTGTCTCTGAAAGCTCCATCTCGATTATAGTTCTGACCTTTGTTTCTTTTACCTTAGCACCAATAGTCTTGATTCGACCCTTGGGCTTTAGTCCAGAAACCCCCCGTCTGATCAGTAATGAAGCAAGTGTCCTCCTCATAGTAAGGATCATCATATATCGGTGCTCGCGGAGGCTGACGAACAGTTGCATTAACTTATCCCTGATTTGTCTTCATCATCACCTCCATACCTATACAGATTCGGGCAAGCTCTTGCATAATCTCTTAATTTATTTTAGCTTGCTCTAAACAAATATTGAGAGTGCATGGACTTTTGGTAGATGCTCTGTCTCTTTGCCCCCAAACATGATTAGTCTTGACCACCCTTTCCATCCTTTCGGTGATCCTTGCAAATGGTTGATCTAAGAACATGCATCCCATAATGGTCACAAGATTGACTATTCTCATCCAGGGCACAGTAGAAGATCTCCACCAAGGCATCATCAATAATTTTGTGGTCTGGGACACTCCTCAAGCACTTATTGAGCCGATCCCATGTAATACTGATTGAGTCACTAGGAAGTTGCTCAAAATTGTTGATTTAGTCTTTCAACTTGAGCTTCTTCGATCTCGGGAAGTATCTCTCCAAAAAGGTCTTCTGCAACTCAGCCTAATTGGTGATCAAACTCTGCGGGAGCTCAGATAGCCATAGTGTTGCATTCCCTATCAGAGGTAATAGGAAGACACAAAGTCCCACAAGATCCAAAGACAAATTTTGTGATCCCATCATGCTCTTGTAGTCAAATGTAATGCTGTGAAAGTGACTATGTGGATCCTCTAATAGTAGGCCTGCAAACAACCCGTGGTTCTGAAGCATCTGAAGCAACCTACTCGAGACCACGAACATTATGTTAGCCAGTGGTGGTGGTAACACAATAGCTCCAGTCACCTCCATAGCCATAGGGTTCAGCCGATATTGATTCCACTAAAATAAGCTTCGGCATTGAAGTCCTGTGGCTATGAAGCGATGTTCTCAAGAGGAGGTGGGTTGTCATTGTTTACATTCTCACTCTCATTTCGGTTTAGGGATGCATTTGCTTGCATTATCTTGGGCCATTCTACTTATTCTTCTCTGGATCTCTAGGTCAAACGGAGTCAAGGGTATGCCTCAAGTTCATGTGTTGGGCATATACCACACCTATTCCCTGAAAGAAATCAAAAATAACAAAAAATGTAAAATGAGGGAAATAAGGATTAATTCCCAAATTAGTTGAACTAGACAAGTCTTGTTGTATTCCTAGGCAACGGTGCCAAAATCTTGATATTGCCCAAGCTACACCTCCTTTTTGACGCTAAAGTGGTTTTTGACAAGATATATAACCTAAACAAGGTTAGGGTTCAATCCCATAGGGAATATGGTAGACTTAGAAGAATTTAATTGCAATTTGGGTTTATTAACCAACTTATCTCCCCAATGGAGGGGGTTATAATTAGTAAAAGCAATTCTAAGCTAAGACAAGTGTTAAACCAATATGAAGAGAAACTAGGGTATTGTGTTCCCCATGATTCCCTAACTCAGTAGTACTAGTTAACCGAATTTATTTCAAGTGTGTAGTATGTAGAATGGTAAGTTAAGTTCACCAAACCCTTTTGCCCAACTTGGAGAATTTCACTATGTGATTTGGTCCATCCACACAGTGTGACATTACTAACCCTTACTTATTGTCCCAGTACAACCTCCCCTTGCCAAGTTTGGTTGAATAGACGAGAGATATTGATTTAATCCTGTTAATTAATCTCTTTTCCTATTCATTATTGTCTTGATCTTGTTAGTAACACTAGGCGGGTTCTAATGTTGGCCACCAGTCGAAAGCATTCATAACTAAGAGAATTAATTAATACATGCATGAACACTTTTCAAGAATTACGAATTACCCGGTTTTACCTTATTGGTTCTTCATGGTTCCCATAGCCCTAGTTGTGGATTCAGCTACTCATGATCAGTGTAAATGCAAAACTTACAAATTTTAATAACATAATTGAGCACATACACGAGAAATAAGCACAAGAAAAATCCAACTCTTCAATGAGAATCACAAGATTGAAATTAGAAGATAAAAACTAAAGCTTACAAGTGTTTCTCAACTTCTCTAATGTTTCTTTACTGTTCTCCCTTCATCCTCTATGACAAATAACCTAAAAAACCAATTTATAGTGTTTAAAATACAAAGACAGAACAAAATAGGACAATTGAGTCGGCAGGCTCTATAAGGCGCTTTGTGGGCCATATAGCAGTTTACAGCTCATGATCGAGCTTTCATGAACTGTTGCTTTGATTCTAGACTTGTATTCTACAACACCCCTCTAGTGCCCGTAAAAGATTCTATGGTCCTTCAGGGCTTTCATCTGATGGAATTTCAGAAAGTCCCCATCTTCTGATCCTCAGGGTA
>JAPFFP010042965.1:0-13636 GCA_026153255.1 Solanum medicagineum
GCCCGCATTTGTATATATGTATAATGAGATATGTATTTGCATTGTTGTCTGGGATGCTGCTGATTTGTATTTGCAGGTGAGGTTAGTTAATAAAACAGAGAAAACTCTGCCGAAATTTCTGCAGGTTTCCAGGTCAGATACTTTGGGAAATTTAGGGTATATGTGTCTAGGTGCCCCTACCGAGCACTGGTCACGTCCCTAGGTCGGGATGTGACAGCTTTGGGGTAGAATTGGATCAATATTGGCTTGATTATGATATTTTGGATTCAGTAGTTAGTCATATGGTGGTATCTTGACTTGTGAATTAATTGAGGATACAAAATATATGGGAATTTATGAATCAATTGATGTTGATATCGAGATGGTGCTTATTTTGAGACGTGAATGTCATTGAGACTGTGATTATATTGTGATATTGATGAACATGTGACATTTATGATATTGAGTTACTCAATTTCAATTGTTGAGACATATGATTGATATGGGCATCTTGCATATTTTATTGATTTGACCATGATTATTATGCCATCTATATATGATCCATTGAAAATGAAAAGCCAAAGGGAAATGGTTCCAGCTAATGAAAAAAAAAAGAAATGAAAAGCCGAAGGGAAATGGTTCCAACTAGATATGAAAGTAAGTTGCAAAGGAAAATGGTTCCAATGGATATATGGTCCATGTGTGGCCCCCATAGGTTTCAATCTGAGTCATCATTATAATCAGTGGATACGTATTGTAGGATAGATATGCATCATGACTATTTGACATTGCATCATATTATTTACATCTCATGGCATTCATTCCATCCCATATTAGTTTGGCTTGCTATTATTATATGAAATGCTTTAGAGGCTGCATATTCATTGTATCATTTGACTTGTTTATGGTTGGACCTTTTTTTTCATGTGATGCTATGTGATGAGTATTTCTTTATCCTTGTGATTTTTCTATGTTGTGTATAATGTGCTGGGGCTTGTTTGAGAGCCAGCTTGTAATTCGGCGGTAAGTGGTTAGGTGTTAAGGAGTACTTGTCTCTTCATTGCTTTACTTTAGGTTAGTTCCATTTGTTGAGTACCCTGTTGTTTGGTGCTCACCCCTTGCTACATTTTTGAGGTTACGAGGCCGGTCCTTCTAGTTAGACTTTTCTCATTACAGGATCGAGCTTCCAAATTATTCTTGAGGTAGCTACTTATGTCTTTAGAAGACCATTGAGGAATCCATTATTATGTTATGTTGTATTGAGAACTTGACATTGGAGACTTGTATTTCTTTGAGTATTTTATATTTAGAGGCTTATACATGTGACACCAGTCTTGGGAAGGTTTTCGTTTTCGGTTCAGTATGTTTAGCTATCCTATTTATTCTGTTTATCTTCCTCTATTATTATTGTAATGTTGGGTTGTTAAGTGTGAGGTTGACTTGTCTTGGTGGGTTAGGTGAGTTCCATCATGCCTAGTTTTCTAGTTGTAAAACCAACTGTAACACCCCTTAATTCATTCTACCTAGTTTGAATAGATGCCCAGGGAAAACTAAGAAAAATGATTAAGAAAAGTAATGGAAGAAACCACAAAGGTCATTTACGCCTGTAGAGTAATTTACTATCCATAGATGGGGCCTCATAGGTGCTCATGTAACTTAGTGAAATTTTTTTATGTCTAAGGCCCATATACAAGATAGTGTATGGACCTTGCACCATTCTACAACCCATAGATCATGTTTCATAGCTTGATTATTCAAAAATCAAGTTTTCTGGATAGTGAATGATGAGTTACCAGATGCCCCATCATCTTAGTTATGGCCCGTAAAATAGATTTCGTACACTGAAGTTCCAGAAATCAAGATTTCAGAACCTTGTAATGATGTGTTACAAGATGACCCATGGTTCATGTTATGAGTCATAGAAAGTGGTTCATAAGTCCTAGGTCCAATTTCCACTAACTTAATTTTTGGGTGAATCAACCTACGAGGTGTCACTTTCGACCCGTAGACGGGCTCTGGTGGTTCCACTCGGCAGATTTTAAGAGGGATATTTCATACTTTCCTACCCTTTTTAATTAAAACCTACGACATTATGGACTTAATTTATTTCCCGTATTGGTACTCTAGGTGTATTATTCCGCAATATACACTTAAGAAATCTTGAGAGCATCGAAGGAGAGAGAAAAAATGAGGCTTTATGTTCACGCTTGAGGATTGTTAGAGAGTTGATCGTTCTTCATAATTCAAGGTATGTAAGGCTTCTTAAAGTGTAGCACTGAGTCTGTCGATGGGCCCATTCATCTACTTGAGTCGAGTTCATGTATAAGGATTGAGTATGGAAAATTTCATGATCCTAATCTATGAGTTAATTGTAATTATTTTGAGTCTTTGTGCACATCTATCAATGAAACGCCCCAAAAATATGCTTTGAAAATACTCATAATCGTAATTTTCATATATCAAAAAATCCGTGTGTGATATCAAAAATCCAACTTCATAATCTTGGTTAGGGGGCAAAATTGAGGGGGAAATGGGTATAACTCGAATTTTAGAGGATCCATAGCGAAAAATAAATTTTGCAAATTTATGATTTCCACATAGCATCCGTGCCTTGGTCGCGAACTGCCGGGGGCGTGGATCAATGTTAAATTGTCCTTCGCTGTGGGTCCTTGTCGCGGGCCAAACGTGGACTAGTATTGATTTTTCCTCAATTTTTCTATCTCGGCTAAGGGCATTGGGATCATATCCCTATGCCAACTTATGCGTAAAAACACTCATACTTAGCCATTTTTCAACTCTATATCACTCAATACCCTCTCAAAAACCTCTCCAAGGCTTAAGCAAATATCTCATCCAAATTTCAAGGATTTCAAGCTTAACTTTGGAACTCAAGGATTCTCTTCAAGCTCCAAGTTCTCTTCAAGCTCATTTGAAGAAAGCCCAAGTTTGAGGTATGTGGGTTTCATAATAGATCCCATGGAGCCCAATCTTCCCTTTTATGAAAATTGCATGTTTTCAAGTTGTATCATCTATGATTATCTTTTATTATGAAATATAAGCATAATTTATGTTGGGGTTTTCTTGAATATCTAGTATTGTTGATTACTCATGAACATCTATCTTAAGGTCTTACTAGGAATTGGTTTTCCCTATTAAGACTATGCATGTTTTGAGCCATGAAACTATGATCTATTATGAGATTTGATGATGTATTTCAAGGTACCCTACATGAGGGTTGTATAATATGTTGGTGGGTTGATTTGCATTGAGTCTTCTCATATGATTTTACTCTTGAATTACATGATTTTGAACTAGTATCATGAACCCACCAAGTGTTTGACAAAATGTCAAGTCAAGAATTCTCAAGTTATTGATGATCTATTTCATGATTTACAAGTTAAATGACTATATGATGATTAGGGGCTTTCACGTATGTGTTAAATTCATGAAAAGTATCTATGATGTTACAAATACAAGTTAATCCCAATTTCATGATTTTTACCTCTTGTGAGTTATTTATGTTAAAGCAAGGGTTCATGTATGATTATGATCAACTCTCATGTTTCAAGTTAACTCACCGTTAGAGCTCAAGTATGTTTAAGAGATACTCATGTCATGTTTCCATGTATCTTACAAGTTATTAAAGTATGATTACTACAAGTATTCCATAGGATTAGACTTAGCACCGCTGGAATGGATGTCGGCGTGGACTATCTTCAAGGGCCCATACTCCTTTCCTCAAATTATGTGCAGAAACAGGATTATAATTTACCCTTGTTATACTGGTGGATTCATTTAGTGCACTTTATCATGAAAACCACTCCAAAATGGGACGAGCTCCTGTAACATGAAGTATGTATGGCTTACCTTGGAAAGTAGACCACCTCTTTACCTATGAGGGGTAATCATGGGGATTCCAAGTTGTAGCTAACTTGCTCTTACTTTTGTCGGTTAGGGTCTCTTCCTACACATGTATTATGTTCTATGCAAGTTGAATGACTTACAAGCATGTTTTACTTCAAGCATTGACCATGCATGCCATATTGAGATGTCAATTATCTATTGCTTATTACTATGCATTTTGACTATATTGGCTTATGTCTTGTTGCATTGCATCCTATATGCTTAGTACATTCAAGCGTAGTAATGCATACTCTATGCCTACATGATATTACCATATAGGGACCGGAGCACCACTTGATCTTCCTCCACGTGGCTAGTAATATCTTTTGAAGCAAGATTTAGTGAGTCCTCAAGTTCGGGGAAACTATCTTTACTACTCATGCCATATTGAGACTTGTTTTGTTGAACACTTGTTGTTAGGAGGGTGAGCCTGAAAAGTATCTTCTCCCCCGCTCCATTCTGTGATAGAGGTGTTGTTGGAATATTACGATTTCTAGAGAGCATTCGTGCCCTGGCCGCGATGCGCCAGGGACGCAGATTAGTATTCAATTGTCCTTCGCATGGGTTTGCATCGTGGACCAGACGCGGACCAATGTTGATTTGTCCTCATTTTTTCTATCTCGGTCAAGGGCATTGGGGTCATACTTATGCGTAAAATAACCCATACTTAGCCATTTTTTGAACTCAATATCACTCAAGACCCTCTCAAAAATCTCTCCAAGACTTAACCAAATGGCTCATCCAAATTTCAAAGATTTCAATAACTTTGGAACTCAAGGATTCTCTTTAAGCTCCAAGTCTTCTTCAAGCACGTCTCAAGAAAACCCAAGTTTGAGGTATGTGGGTATCATCCATTGGGTCCTTTCACTCACGGAGCCCAATTTTCCTTCATAAGAAAATTGCATTTTTCAAGTTGTATCATCTATGGGTATCTTTTATTAGAAAATATCAGCATGATTTATGTTGGGGTTTTTATCAATTATTGTTGATTACTCATGAATATCTAGTTTAAGCTCATACCATGAATTGATTTTACCTATTGAGACTATGCATGTTTTGAGCTATGAAAATATGATATATTATGAGATTTGATGATGGATTTAAAGGTACCCTACATGAGGGTTGTACAATATGTTGGTGGGTTGATTTGCATTGAGTTTTCTCACATGATTTTACTCTTGAATTTCATGATTTTAAACTAGTATCATGAACCCACCAAGTGTTTGGTAAAATTTAACTCAAGAATTTTCAAGTTATTGATGATCTATTTCATGATTTACAAGTCAAGTGACTATATGATGATTAAGGGCTTTCAAGTATGTATTGAATTCATGAAAAGTATCAAGTTATGCCCTATTTAAAGATTTTTATCTGTTGTGAGCCATTTATGTTAAAGCAAGTGTTTATGTATGATTAAGATCTACTCTCATGTTTATAGTTAGGCTCACACATTAGAGGTTAAGTATGTTTAAGATCTAATCATGTCATGTTTCTATGTTTCTTACAAGTTATTAAAGTATGATTACTACAAGTATTCTGTGGGATTAGACTTAGCACCGATGGATTGGATGTCGGCGTGGACTATCTTCAAGGGTCCATACTCCTTTCATCAAACTATGTGCCAACTAGGATACTTTACCCTTGCTATACTGGTAGATCCATTTAGTGCACTTTATCATGAAATCCACTCAGAAATGGGATGGTCTCCCGTAAGGTGATGTACGGTTTACCTTGGCAAGTGGACTACCTCTTTACCGATGAGAGGTAATCATGGGGATTCCAAGTTGTAGCTCACTTGGTCTTACTTTTGTCGATTAGGTTCTCTTCCCACACATTTATTATGTTCTATGCAAGTTAAATAATTTACAAGCATGTTTTACTTCAAGCATGGACCATGCATGCTATATTGAGATCTCACTTATCTATTGCTTATCACTATACATTTTGACTATATTGGCTTATGCCTTATTGCATTGCATCCTACATACTTAGTACATTCAAACATACTAATATATACTCTATGCCTACATGATATTACCATTTAGGGAGTGGAGCACCACTTGATCTTCCTCCACGCGGCTAGTACGATCCTTTGAAGCAAGCTTTGGTGAGTCCTCAAGTCCGTGGACACTTCCTTTACTACTATTTCCATATTGAGACTTATTTTGTTGAACACTTGTTATTATGAGGACGAGCCCAGAAAGTATCTTGGCCCCCGCTCCATTCTATGTTAGAGATTTTATTGGAATATTATGATCTCTTTACGCTTTTATGATTATCATAGAATTCCTTTAATCCCGGTCCCCTTGTTTTATACCTCTTGTTATTGTTTACTTTGCTTCCTCAACCAAGGATGTGTGATTAATATGCTAAGAGGCTTGTTTGGGTCCCTTTGGCTTCCCATTCGCCTTGTCACGTCTAGGACTAGGATTGGGTCGTGACAATGAATGCAAAAATGACTTAAATGTTGGTCTTATGAAATTAGAGTAACACATTTTCATTTAGTAATATGAACTTCGAATTTCATCATTCCATATAGCTTCTATTTTATTGACCTGATTGAGACCATGCCTGTGATTGTCTGAGTTGAGTAATTGGGTGTGATTGAGCATGAGAAGGATCTTGTCTGTATATGTGCATATTTAATGAATATCTTACTTAAATTAAGTGATGAGTATGATTGAGTGGAGTCTAAATGAGAGTTTGAGTTAGAGTCTTGATTTCATGCATGATTGATGATTCAAATTGGCTGAGCTGTTGAGTGATTGAATTGAGTTGAGTTGTTTTGAGAAAATCCAATGTAACGAGATTTGAGTTGAGTTGTTTTGAGAAAATCCAATGTAACGAGATTTGAGTTGATTTGGCATGAGCATGTTTAGTCTTGGGATGAGTATTAAGCATCAATATGGGAGCGATTAGGTAACTACTCTAACCCATAAATTACGTTGCCAGCAAAAGATAGTTACATTTTTAATTCAGGCAACTCATGTTCCCAAAAGACGGACATATATTTTGGATCCAGGAGAGCTTGATCGTCCTTTATCTTGGTAAGTTTAGGACGGCCATGGCAATGACGTCACCTTCATTGTGCATCACCAAACTATAGGTGGTGAGATTTGATATCAGTTAAAAGAAATGCGTAAGCAATATCTGATTGAGCATAAAATGTTTTAAACTAAGTTGCATAACACTGAGTTTATTTTCAAAGAATGATAATAAATTTTAAACTTGCATAATCATTGAGTCGAGTTATAGGTTGATGAGTTACTTTTTGCATCGAGTTGACTGATTTGACTTGAGCTTTACTTGTTTCCTTTAACCATTTTAAACACCAGTATATTTCATGTACTGACGTCCATTTAGGCCTGCATCATTAATGATACAGTTACAGGTGATATAGGAATTTAGTTAGCGCATCGTTGAGGTCCAGCTTCTTGCTTGCAGATTTGGTGAGCCCTCTTTGCCTTTGGAGTAGCCCTTTTTCTTTTATTAAATATTCATATTTTCTTTTGACTGAGGTAGCCATGGCCTATCATAGTACCATCGAGATTGTTGGATAGAAGCTTCATAGACATTGAGTACAGGATTGTTGATTACTATTTTATTTTGAAACTTGATCATTGGAAACTATATTTTAGAAGAGTGTTATTTATCTATTTAATGTCTTCCCTTGAGTATTTCTTCCGCTGTTGAGTATAATATGATGATGAGGCCAGGTGATTCTCATGGGGAATCAACGGTGGTTCTTCAAGTGCGGGCCACGCCAAGGGTACCCTCCTAGGTTGTGACACCAACCAAGACCATCTCAATGAAAAGTAGGTCCCAAGTCCAAATACCATTTTAAGACATATGACACAAGGTTACTTGAAGTGAGTCTGAAAGTGTCAGGACTTGAACAAAATGTCCTACTAGACAAAAACTAAATGTTCTAGAGCTTGCAGAACTGTCAGATTTAAGTTCTGATGTGATTTACTTGATTTTCTGACCAAATTCAACCATTCGAGTTTCAAAAATTCCAAAATACACACACATGCATAGAAACCATACATATAGCTAGACGATTGAACTATCAGTTCTAGAAAGTCATAAATAACTTGATGTTTCTACAGAAAAATGTAAAGGAAAAGAATGTGATAAGCAGAAAATGACGTGGAGATTCATTACATACAATTAGAGCTTGCGTGATCCATGGAAATTTGACTGTATCATATGATTTTAGTAAAATATGTTTCAGGGCAAATGTTTGCATTGTTAATTCTTTTATTCAAATAAATTTGTAATGGTTGCAAACATTATAACATATCCTAGGTTTAACTTATTTGTGTAGAAAGATATAAAACCCAGGAAGAAAATCAACAATGAGAATTTGGGACTTCTAACCGTGTATTGTGGCAATGTTAACCAACTTAGAGTAATTGTCAAGAATTTGTAACACCCGATAAAATTATCGAAATACCCCTAGAGTAGAGAAGTCTTTGTATCATGTCTTCCCATGCTCCATTTGAAAATCTGAGACCGAATTTGTGATCGGCATGAAAAATTGAGTAGGGATATGGTCTCATTTGAATTTTAGAGCCATCAGATGGAAAAATAATTTTTCGATCCGAGATGAATTCCAGTTTCGGTGCGCGCCCAAGGTGCGACACACATGGGACGCGGACCTACAATTTTTTTTACTGGAGTTGAAAACTTGTTTGGAAAAATATTTGGAAAAACTGTACATGCTGCGTCACGGACTAGGCAATTTCAGGATGAAAATTCTTTTTAGTTTGAGGGGCATTCTGGTCAATTTTCAACCCTCCTAAACTCAAAACATGATCAAAATTGTTCATTTTGAAGCGTAAATAGGGTTTAAAACCCCATTCTAAGTCATCAAAAAGTTAGGGCTTGAGAGAGAAGAAAGAAGAACGTAAGGTTGAAGAATTCAAGAGGATTCTTGAGAGCTTGATTGTTGATAGATTCATCCTAGGTATGTAAGGCTAAACTAAAAGTATGAGATTGTTCTCTCAAGTACCCCATAGATGGTCTTAGAAGAGGGTTGAAGGTCCATGAGTCTAAATACATGATCTTTGATTATTTTCTTGAAAATCATATTTTTTACATGTATTTTCATATGTTGATGATCATCATAAACTTGTTATCTTTCATAAGATATTGCATAAACCCTATATGTTTAATTTTGAAAGCATGAATGAATGAAGATAGGGATTGAGTCTAGCACTTTGATTGAGAATGTCGATTTTGATTGTGACTGAGATGTGAGAATGATGACGAATTGATAGAGCTTGATAGTCCATAAGTCTTTCCAAATGAACTCTAACAATTTGTCTATTCGATTGTTTCCTAATGATTATTCTAAGCCTTGAGCTATTGATTGAGATGTTGATTGATGAGATGATGAGAGTCTCTATGAGATCAATTGAATGATGAGAGCCTCTACGAGGTTGATTGAGATAGTTTTATTGTTTGATTGGATGGATTGTTTTATGAGCATTGAGTCATGGGAGGAGTATCGAACACTGAAAGAGTAAGAGTTAATCCAACTCTCACTCGTCAAACTGTGTAGCCAGGCGTAGGTGAGGATTAGGACCATCAGATCAGATTATGTTGAGGTTCCCTCTGATTAGAAGTCCCTGAAATCAATGGAGGGCCTATAGATTGTTGTGTCCATTTGGACTTGTCCATTATGGATTCGATTTGTTCCTTACCTGAAAAAAAACCCCACTGTAGTTATATCCGCAAGATTATTGTACAATCACTGGCTCATAAGTGATTGTTGTCAAATAAGAGAAACTCCCAAGAAGTTCCCTCCTTGAGTACTCTGCGTCGAGATGAGATGAGTTGAGATGAGTCTGATTTGATTGATGAGGTTTGATGGGTTAGATGGGTCATTTGTCTACTCTTTATTCTTGGTTTAGATAGACATTTGACATGTTGATTTGTCATTATCCTTGATATTGATTGAGGTTTCTATATTACGCTACCTTTTTATGTTTTATTCAGCTATTTTACATACTGTATATTCCAAGTACTGATGCCACTCGACGCTATATCTATGATGTAGATACAAGGATTAGAGATCATCAACAGGCGCATTGTTGAGGATCTTGGACGTTTAGCTGATTGGTGAGCCTCCGTTACTTCGAAGGATTCATTATGTTATTTTCATCTTTCTTTAGAGTTAGACATTTATTATTTTATTATTGATTGAGGTAGCTATAGGTCTGTCATTGGCATCACTTGATAGTGATATATGCTTCATAGACTATAGTCGAATGTTGATTATTAAGATTGTGAGCTAGTTCTTTGTACTCGCCTTCTATTATATTATTTTGAGACTAGATGATAAGATGTTCCCATTTACTCTTTCTTTATTTTCCGCTAATTAGTAGAATATGTGAATGAATGAATGTGATGAGGCCAAGTGGGCATTTGGAGACTACCAATAGTCTCTCGATGCCGGCGATGTCTTGGGTCCCATCCCGAGGCGTGACAGAATCATATTGCCAACACTTGTAATTCAAAAGCACTTTAATGAAATAATATGCTTGTCAACCTTGCATACATAGAAGACTGGTTACCAAAATTATTCAAAAGTACTCATAACATCATGAAGAAGCAATCTTAGTTACTATCTTAATTGATTTCTTCATTTTAAATAAAATGGTTGGAGTTATTTATTGTAAGCTGATATCAAAAGATAAATATTTTTCCCAAGATTCCTTTTAGGGAAAGAAATGACTAATAGTCAAATATTCACATACGGCTTAGTTTTTACTTTATTCCCTATGGGATTTGGCCTCAAGCTAGTTGGATTCTATGTTTTGCCATCAACTTTAGATTATTAAATATATAGACTAGGATCACTATAGGATTTTCTTGGTCTATAGTGTATGCTTGGGGATGGATAGGATGGATTCGGGAATGATGACTATGTGTTCCTTGACATTACTTTCCCGGCTTCAATCATTTATTTGTATCCATTCTTCCTGCTGCTTTAAATGTGGCTTACGTACATTATTTTTGCTTTTTTCCATTTTGTTCTCTCTTTTTTTCATTTTTAAGATTTTCAACTTCTATTTACTTCAGTTATACTTTCTTTAAATTTTTTGATCACGCCAAACAAGCTTTTGTCTTTGTATCATTGGCTACTCTTTTATGCCCTATATTACTTTTATCAATATCTACAATAGCCACTCATTTTACTTGGTAGAGGCACATGATGTCCAAGGAGGAATTAGGACCAAAGTAACAGTTCCAATTTAAACTGGGAAAGTGAATATGCTAACAAATAAAAAGTTTTTATTTAGGCTCAAAATCAGGGATCAGAGGATTATTTAATCATTTTGGACAGTCTTATGGGCTGAATTCAAAAATAATATACGATTTTGACCTAATTCATTGTCTTACAACCAACACACAATAAACGGCGCAAGTTTTAGATGCAAACACAAAGAATGAATGATAATGATCATATCCACGTTCCACATAACTATACTATCAAACTCCTATTTCTGAAGTTTTATTCCCTCAACTTCAATGTCATACAAAGATTTTCAATAGTCAATACAATCATATACACAGTCATGCCACACAAAATGTAACATATATTGTCACTCTTAACTGCTGCAAATTTTTTTATTCCTTTACTGACACGACTCCACAACATATGTCTACACATACAATACTAAATCTAGCCTAAACATGTCGGTCTACTAGATATTACACCGGAGGGAAAAGAAACATGACAACAAAAACCCCAAGTGCCCCACCCCCCAAATTCATGTATTGTCCCCAATACATCGAAATACATATAGTACTACGAGTATAGTATATCGGTGAAGCCCTAGGCTTTCGACTCGGGCAATAGTGAAGGGGCTTCTACAGCTCTAAAACTATCAACAGTGGTCTCGGTGGTGGATGGTACACTCAATGAGACCTCGGGGGTCCCCTCGGGTGTTGGTGGTGTAACAGTAAGAGTCTGTGAATCCATTGAAACATTAATTCCACTAATCATGTTGACTTGTGTTGGAACTACACTATAAGACGTTCCACCTGCATGAGCTCTTAGCTCATCTAACCTTAGCTCCTCATCAACTCGGGACCTCCTCTGAGCTTCTAATATACCTTTTTTCTCCTGGCCTCTCTTCATGTGCTTTCTCTTTTTTTGACTCCTTCCTTGCCTCATCTTCATCATAAGGGAACTTTCCCGTGGCTTTAGGGAGAGAATTCAATAAGTCAATTGGCAAATCCTTCCCCTTCGAATCCTCAATATTTGGAATTGGGAACATCTCTATTGGCTTCTGTTTTTGTTGTATAAGCTCATTGTCCCAGAGGTAAAGAAAGGATTGTATAGGAGTGCTTAATGTAGCATCTCCTAAGTTCACACGTGTTGCATCATCTCCCAAGTTTACTTGTTGATACCCATATAAATCTTCATTCTCTCTTTTGCTCTCTCTGTCCATAAAAAAAATTACAAAATTATAAGAATCAACAATGGAAAGGGAAAATGAATGTGGAAACAATAATAATAATACCAATATATGGAGGAACTATATGTTTTATGATCACTTCCTTAACTTTACTTACCAATGTTGGAAGGGATTCACGTAAGTAGTTCACTTCTCCTCAACTACATATTAGTAAATCTCATTGGAAGATTCAATACATCTTTCAACTACATAATGTTTGATCAATTTATTACCTCGCACATGAGGTTTACGTTTTATTGTCACCTGCAAATTAAACCCTTTTAATAACCATGCCCATATTGAGCTAACCTGCAATGCTTCTTCATATTCGCTGAATTTCTTCTTTGTTTCACGAACTCCCATTTACAACAAATTTGTAAACCTCTGCCAAAGATCGAAACTTTTTGTTTGACTCCAAATGATGATAGACCTGTATACCAACAATTCTTAAATGTTTATTTTGTCAACAATGTCATTAAAGGAAACATATGTGATCAATTTTTTGGTGAGAAAACACGTATATTATTGTCACGACCCAACCCAAGGGTCGTGATTAGTGCCGAATGGGCACCGAGACAAACACCAAACCGGATTTTCAATTATATTAGCCACAGAATTATCAAAATTTCGGCAGAGTTTCCTCTGTTTTGCTGACTAACCAAACCTGCAAACAGCAACCACAGCATGTAGCAGACATCCATACACAAACACACACACACACACACACACACATATATATATATGCGGGCCGACAAGGTCACCGCTGCGGTAGAACCGCCCAACAAAAGTATCAAACATACGTAATCATATCAGATATAATACCCCATACCCACATGTATCCACAGACCTCTATACATACGAAACGAATCATAGGACGGGACAGGTCCCCGTCATACCCTCGAAAATACATAAATGCAAAATACAGAAAATGAGGGTACATGTATTTACCAAAAGTCTGCTCCTGAGGCAAGGGAACACTTCGACGGTAGAAAGAGATCCTAAGAAGATGGCTCTCTAACCAATACGTCAGTACCTGCGGGCATGAAACGCAGCCCCCCCGAAGTAAGGGGGTCAGTACGAAATACGTACCGAATATGTAAAGTAGAAAGTACGAAATATAGATGAGAGAAATAATCCAAATAAGAAATATATGAATCAAACCTGTATACAAACATCAAAATAATTCTTTATTTAAGTATCAAAATCATGCATATCGGACAGGAACGATGGCGACCTCCAAACTCGCGCCATACCACAGCATAACACCAGAAGTTTCAAATCCC
>JAPFFP010042966.1:0-13635 GCA_026153255.1 Solanum medicagineum
TCATCTCAACTAACTACCTCATGTTTATTACTTTACCACAATAAGGGACACCCTCATCTTAGGCTTTTAGCCTAAAGTGAAGTACACAATATCTATGCCTTAAACCAGGGCCACCAATGCAACCACCCTCGACTTAGGCTTTTAGCCTCAATCAAGGTTCACATGTTCAAGGATAGATAAGGGCCAATATCAGGATATTTCATTAAAGGAGGTAAGGTTAGCTTGGTGTCAAGAAAAAAATATGAGTACATGAGAAGCTCAAACATTTGGAACAAGGGATTCACTAGTTCATTTGGTAGATCATTTAGGCAAAAGTGGGCTTTAGACATAGTTTAGAGTTTCGCCAATAATAATGAAGGAGGTAGGCACCACAAGTTGCATACCCATAAGCTTGATTGATAAACAATGAGTACAAAGCAAGATTTGCAATCCCCAAAATGGGTTTCCCAAAAAAGAATAATAATCTCCTCTAAAAACCTAAGAAAAGCTTCAAAATGTAATGGAGAATTGTCTACCGTTTGAACCCACCAAAAAACCCTAACTTAAACTATTTATAGTATTTACAAAATAACCCTAGGAATTATGTAGAAAAAGATAGATGGCATCTGATAAATTTCGTAGTTACGACTCGTAGGTTGGCCTACGAGTGATAGTCTGAGTCTCGTATCAAGTTCTTAGCATCTTGGACTGAACTAGTACAACCCATGGGTACGAGTGGTTGCTTGAGCTATGACTCGTATGTTTGTCACGTAGTCTTGGTCTTCAGTTTTCTTGGTCCAATATTTTGGCCCTCTGATTCTTGCTACGAGTCCACCTATACGAGTCGTAATATGTCTTACGACTCATAGGATGTCCTCATAGAAGTAATCTTTACTTGGCAGATTTTTGGTTTTTGGTCTCTGATTCCTGCTACGACACAACCTACGACTCGTAGCGTGAGCTACGACTCATAGGAGGGCTCGTATGGCCTATGCTTCAGCAAAATCTTTAACTTTCTTCAAAATCATGTAAACCTAACTTTTTTGCAAGATTAACACAAAAACACATCAAAGCACTGAAAAGTCGCTTTAAGAACTCACAAAATCCCTTGTTTCAGGCTTCAAATGTGTTGTACTTTGACAGCACATCAACATTCTCAACTTTGAATTGTTATTTGTCCCAACCGACGACTCAATCTACACAGACAAAGAGAAATACTAAGCAACTATACTAATGGTATATATATCAACTCCTCTGATTCAGGTACCCAACTACCATTTTCAAAATAGGATTGTAAAATTATTTAGCAAATAGGAACATAATGAGAAACCTGGCAATCCAACTATGACATGCTAAGGAGCATCAACCGTCCACAATCACCGGTATAGTCATATGCTACTCAAGTAGTGCAAATGCCCTCACTAGAAAGAAGTCCCTTATACTCACTCAAGAACATTCAGAAATCAAGGACTGAGGAAGCATTCTCATTCTCATAATTGAAATTC
The DNA here is from genome assembly GCA_026153255.1 of Solanum medicagineum. NCBI lineage: Eukaryota > Viridiplantae > Streptophyta > Magnoliopsida > Solanales > Solanaceae > Solanum > Solanum medicagineum. The sequence goes on from JAPFFP010042966.1 coordinate 1,485, forward strand.
ATGCTCAATGACTAACACCGTAAGCTTGCCCCTACACTCAGTTTTTGGTTTGGTTCAAAAGTGTATTTGGATCACTTTAGGACTTATTGGCTTGTAAGATGGGCTCAGGGGGCTTTGGTAAGGTATTTTAGGCCAGTAGTGACTAAAAGCTCTCCTTGAACCATGTTTACCAACACTTTTTTCTTTCATAACCCAATCCTTTCACGAACTCCTCCCTTATTTCCCCATTTCAAACTTTTCCTGGGCTTATTCTTTCACTTTTCAGCAGTGCCTTCATTTTAAACTCATTTTTGGCTAATCTTTTCAACTAAGGCACTCTTTCCTTTCTTTTTCTTCACTCGGCTCATGTTTATTCATTTTCTTTCTTTTTACCTCAACTAACTACCCCATTTTTGTTACTTTACCACAATAAGGGCCACCCTCAAGTTAGGCTTTTAGCCTAAAGTGAAGTACCCAATATCTTTGTCTCAAACCAGTGCCACCAATGCAGCCACCCTCAACTTAGGCTTTTAGCCTTAATCAAGGTTCATATGTTCAAGAATAGATCAGGGCCAATATCAGGGTATTACATCAAAACGAGGTAAAGTGAGCAAGGTGTCAAGAAAAAAATTGAGTACATGAGGAGCTCAAGTATTTGGAACAAAGGATTCACTAGTTTATTTGGTAGGTAATTTAGGCAAAAGTGGGCTTACTATCAGAACAAAGGCCTCAGATCACTTCCAAATCAACCAATTCACCAAACCAATCTTAGAGTACTAGGGAAAGTTCTTACTCCATACAATGATACATGAATGCATCAAAATAAGCTCACAACACACATGAAAATTGCATCCACAATGAAGTATAGACTCACAAGTTATGCTTTTAGTCTCAGCATACCTTCACAATATCAAAACAAACATTTCCATGTACTCAAAAATGTATGAATGCATCAATAATCACAACCTTAAAATTTTTTTGAGGTACCCCATTTAGCATCAAAAGCTTAAAGAAAATCTAAGAACTATATATATACCAAAAGACAACATTACTATGCATTTACAAATTACCTGTACTTCCTAAAACATGTCGGTTCAATAGAAAATTAAACATCCACAAGGAAAAGAAACATGGCAAGAAAACCTTGGGATCAAAAATAGGGGAAGTTATGGACTTAAGGCTACTCAGACTTCACCTTAATCCATAACTTCCACCACCCCACCAAAAGATGATGCTTTTTCCTCAAAGTAAAGACACAAAGAAAAAACGAACATACGAAAACATAACATAGATATATATACATGTAAAACTAATAGTTAATAAAACCACTATCCAAAACCAAAGTAAAAACATCGTCCAACAAGAACATCCACAAAAATCAAAATAAAAACAATATTGTCAAACAAAAGGACAGAGTATCCATAAAAACAAGTAAGAGATGGGGTCAAAAGTGGTCAAATATCATGGTTCTCATGCACCGGTCTTGGGCTAGTCTGCGGGGTCCTGAGTCTGCCTCTCCTCCTTTGCTGAAGTACCCTCTCCAGGTGGGGTGTGTTGTGCTCTCTCTCTCTCTGAATAGCCTCCAACAAAAGCGACTCTTGCACCACCTCCTCAGGTATGGGCTCCTCCTCCTCAAGTCTCAGTCTCTTCAGGGTCGACTTCGGATCAGTATGCTTAAGGGGCCTCCCATGGGTGTTCGGACGATCGATGAGCCAATCAAATGCCTCATCACCTATTGATTCTACCTCTGCGGTTGGAACAGGGGCTTCCAACAGCTACAACACGTCGTCCTTGAACCTGGCAAGCTCATCAATCATCGCACTCGTGTCGCCAAGCCTAGCACCCTCGAGCCTCCTCTGGACTCTTGCCTCGAACACATCGACTCGTGCATCAACCTCTAGGACGTTATCACCAACTAAATCTTGAGTAAATGCCCTCATCCTCTCCTCGGCATCCCGAACAGTCTGATCAATCAACAGCCAGACCTTTGCTCATAACTCTCGTAGCCTGCCCTCTTCTGCAGCCACCCTGCACAATAAAGCCTAAAAAGAGCAAAGAAAAGAGGGACATCCTTTAATATAGTTGTTGCTGGTGTTGGAGTGTTGATTGATGGTGTAGACTCGATCTCGCCTGCCAGTGTGGGCTCTGTAGAAACCAGAGTAGTGCCCGTAGGAGCTGGAGGTAAACCTAGAACCTGTGGCTCGACTAGAAATGGCTTTGGGATAGGAGGTAGATAGCTCGAGGTAAGGCCATCGGGTTCTCACCAGCCTTTATCAGGCTGGGATCCATAGTGCGTGTGGCCTCTACATAAGGATCTCGGTGAGGGTCAATAAGAGTACCTGCCACACTGCATAGTCAATCAAACAAAACTGGAAATGGCAATGAGGTGCTCGTCTGAGCTGCAGCCTCGTGAATCTACTCTGAAATAACCTGGGCACAATCTATAGCATACCCAGCTAGAAGGCTGGCCAACAATACAGCTCTCTTGAGGGTGATCACATTATCCATAAAAGTTGGCCTAATACGCCAACGGATAATGGACCACCAAAACTTGACCCAAAATGAGAGATGGGCTTTTACTGTAGGATCTGCGTGGTTTGTGACCTACATCGGCTCAACAGCCTCCTCACAAATCTGGCTAGTGATTTACCATAGAAGCTCCATCCTAGCCCTGATGTCCTTCCCAGTCATCGTTGTCCTCATCTTCTCAATACGGCTATCGTACTCCGGTGGATAGAGGGGCTGTATAAGTAGGTCCAAACTGCACTCGTCGGATTGTCTCCTTCAAGATATCACCCTTCCTCCCTTAGACTGTCACCACCCATAGCCTCGGCTGCTCAATTGGTCTTTTGTTCTCTGGCAACCCCTAGCGCAGTGTAGCAAGGTACGCTGTATAATACTCATCGACTATGTAAGGGGCATATTTGCCCAACTGCTGTGTGGTCCAATGTAGCTCGTGCTCATCCAACCCAGCCTCCAATCCAGGCACTCTATCTAAGCCCGAGGTATTCGGCTGGACTCCTCATGAAACTGTCAAACCGGCTTGCCTTGCCCTTTTAGCTCTAACCCTCGGTCATATATTTCCTTAATCCCAGGGATGCACCATCTGCGGTTAGCTAGGGGCTGGGGCTGGACCTCCTCCTGCTGAGAAGTGCTCTCTGACTCTGACTCTGACTCTGGACCCGAGTGTAAGGGGGTCATTTGTGGCAAGCTGGTGTTTGGCCCATCCACGTTGCCCTATTGTTCCTCCTCTTTAGACTGGGAAGAACTACTCACTTCCATGGGTGTCTGAGCTTCGAGTACCCGAGTCTAAGGTATATTGGCTTCTAGGTCTAATCTAACTCTGTGTACTTCCACAGAGCCCTCAGATTGCTCGGTGTCAAAGGATTCATCCCGCAACCTCCATTGTAGAGCTTGAATTGCCTGTTTGTCTTTTGGATGCATTTTATCTGCAAACAACCCACAAAGTAACATTTAAGTCCAAGATGTGTGATCCACTGAGATACTCAGCAAAGAACAAGAAACAAAAACAACTAACAAGTAATTATGCAATGATGCAAATGCAGATATGCAAGGCTGTTATGCCTCGTAAAGTGACCTTTGAGTTGTATACTGGCCTCATAGAACCTATTGTTCCTTTAAAATTCTTTTTGATCACAGATACGAGACGTAGTTACGACTCGTAGGATGTCTTATGAGTCGTTGTCCTGGTCACGTACCTAGTTCCAGAAACATTTTCAAAACTTAGCACAAGTTATGAGATCCTCCCTACGAGTCATACCAAGTACTACAAATCGTATATGGGTCTCGTATGAGAAATATGAAGGGATTATAGGTGACTGATGCTTGCTATGAGGGGCCACTACGACTCGTATAGGAACTTACAAGTCATAGGAGTGCCTCGTAGCTGAGCACAGAAGTCACCCGCAATGCCTAACTATTTCCCACACCAAGCACTAATTCAACACCAAGTTCAACTTAATCATGCAAATAAGAGCAAAGCACGACTAAATTGCACATAATCAATTCTATATTAACATTGGCAATTTAAAACGACTATTATCCCTAAGAGTCAAAACTAGTTCAACCAAACGTCACTGAAAGCAATCAACAATGTAAACTCATTCTTAACAGGTCCATAACATCCCAAGGAAGTGCAATCGCCATTCATAACAACTCAATCAGACCCACATGTTCAAGCATAGGCAATCGCCCCCATACCACCTAAAGTTCAATTCCGACAACCATTCAAACCTTACGTGAACAACATTAATACATTACATACCAAACATTACAAATGTCGTACTCACAGTTACCCACTCAAGATTTTCTACAAGGTTCACTTAATAACCCAATTCTTTGAGGCCTATAATCAATGAAACGTATGTTTGGACATGATCAAACTAAACTTATAATCATATAGGGAACAAACTCATCAACAAAGATTGAGAAATGTAACCGAAGAGCTTACCAATTGAATTGAAAAATGAACCAAAGCAAAAAGAGATGAATTTTGTGTTAAAACCTTAGGAGTTTATACCCTCACCGAAATCTTTGCCGAAGAATGACGTGGGCAGCCGGGAGTTTTTGTCGGAGAAGGATTTACGGGATGAAGAAGGGGTTTTTTGTCGACTTAGGGTAAGAAATTTTAGAATTTGGGGTCAAAAATAATTTTTACCCCTTTTATAAGCAAACCGAGTCAGATTTTAAAAAGCTACAGATCAGGGCTACGAAACGCTAACTACGAGTCGTAGGTCGTCCTACAACTCGTAGGTCCCGGTCTCATACCAGACCCAACACTTGGTAAAAATTTAGGAAATCATACCTGGGCACCACGAACCACCACTTACGACTCGTAAGGGATCCTACGGATTGTAAGGTTGGCTCGTAGTTATGTGCCAACTTCATATACTTACTGTTTCCATCTATGAGGCATGAGTATGAGTCGAAGTGATGACTACGACTCGTAGGAGCTGCTCTAAGTCTAATTTTTCCTGATCTTCAGTTCTTCCACATTTTACCTGCAAACCAACTCTCAAAGTATAGAAAATCTCAAAAAATATTACAATTGCATCTTTGTCTCTTAATTTGAATCAAACAATTACTACAACTCTAAGCCTCAAACAAACAAATAATTAGTGAAATGCTTAGGTTGCCTCCCAAGAAGCGCCTTGTTTAACGTCGTGGCCCGACTTTGTGATCTTCTTTTATCAACTATCATCGAGTGTCCACACCTCACTCTTGCATTCATTTGGGTGTTTCATGGATTGGCGAATATCAAACACAACTTCTACATCATTAACTATGAACTGCAGTTGACCTGAATCCATATCCACTAGTGCTCTCCCAGTGGACAGAAATGGTCTCCCCAAAATGATGGGCACCTCAAAATCAACTTAACAGTCAAGGATCACAAAATCTGCTGGAAAGATGAACTTATCGACTTTAACAAGCATATCCAAACGGATTCCCTCCGACTTTTTAATAGTTCGATCTGCCATAAGCAACCTCATTCGTGTGAGTGTAGGAGTACCAAGGCCAAGCTTTTTGAATACGGCAAGAAGCATTAAATTGATGCTTGCTCCTAAGTCGCATAATGCTCTTGCAAATTCAATGTTCCCGATAGTGCAAGGGATGGTGAATGCCCTGGGGTCTTCTCATTTTTGCATAAGGCATTTGGTCATAATTGTACTACATTGTTGGAGTTCTTGCGAGAACTCTTGGCTCAAAGTGCATTTTTTGGTGACCAAATCCTTCATATATTTGGCAGACCCGGGCATTTTCTCCAAAGCTTCTAGAAGGGAAATGTTGATGGAGAGTTGCTTTAACATTGAGAGAAAGTGTTTCAATTTACCCTCCTCTTCCTTTTTCTTAAGCCTCTGAGGGAAAGGAGGAGGAGGTTTCGGAACTGATTGTGATTTCTCATGCTTCCTTACTTCTTTTTGTTGCATCACGCCAACCTTTGGATCTTCTCCCCTCAACCTCAACTTCACCACTAAGACCCTTCTCATCAACTTCATCCACAATAACCGGCATAGGGGATCCATTGTGTTGTTGCCACTCTGAGTCATCACGCCATGCAATGCCCTTCATTTTTAGGATTTTGAACCGTATTGCTTGGTTGGGTGCCCTTTTGGCATTAGTTCAATTGTGAAGGCACTTGCCCAAATTGTTGTTCAAGTTGCTTGATTGCCACCGAGTGAGACTCTATTTTTCAGTTAATACTTGAAATATCTACTTTTATTCCCTTTAGAGTCTCATCTTGGTGGTCAGCTCGTTTCAACAATTTTTCAAACATATCTTTAGTCCTAGAATTGCTTGATCCGGCATCACGATTGTATAGTGGCACATAAGGACCATTTCTGTAGTCCTCTTTTCTTCCCCATTATGCGTCTGGCACTCTCTCTCTCTCTCTCTCTCTCATAGTATCTACCCCGGTTGTCTCTATACATCCTATCAGGGTTGAAGTTCTGACCTTGATTCCCTAAACCTTGCCTTCAATAGTCCGAATTGGACACTTGGGGGTTGTTCCGGAAACCCGCCGCGTGGTTGATTACAAATATGCATCCTCATCAAAGAATGGATCATCATAGGTAGGAACCTTCGGAGGTTGGTGAGTGACCGCATGGACGCTTGCTTGGTTTTGCTTCAGGACTAAGTCCATGCTTGTGCGAAGTTGAGCAAGTTACTCCATGATCTCTTCGTTCACCTTTTCTTGCTCATTGTTGGTATTGACTACACAAGAAGATTTCATCACACCTCGCTCTCGTTTCCCCCATGCTCTATTTGTCTTGACCACTTGTTCCATTTTTGTGGCTATTAATGCAAAAGTTTGGTCTATAAACATGCCTCCCGTGATTGTATCGACGCAAGTTTGACTATTCTTATCAAGTGCCCGATAGAAAATCTTGACCAGGACATCATCGACAATCTTGTGATAGGGAACCATCCTCAAGCATTTAGTAAACCTCTCCCATGTTGTGCTAATAGAATCGCTTGGAAATTTCTCAAAGTTGTTGATTTGGTCCTTGAGCTTCAACTTCTTAGATCTTGGGAAGTATCTTTCAAGGAATACCCTCTGAAGTTCAGCCCAACTTGTGATAGTGCCCGGAGGAAGCTTAGACAACCACATAACTGCATTGCCAGTCAATGATAGTGGAAACACTCTTAACCTAATAGTATCAAGAGAATGGTTTTGTGTTCCTATGACACTTTTGCACCCAAACACTATATTCTGAAGATGATGGTGGGGATCTTCTAAAGGTAGCGCTATGAACGGACCGTGGTTTTGGAGCATTTGAAAATCCACTCGATACCATGAACTTCATATCTGCCGGTAAGGGAAGCAGTACTATAGCACCGGTAACATCCATTGCCATAGAGTTCAATCGATATTGATTCCATCCATAAGTATTTTCATTGAAGTCCCTGGGTTGTGGCCTGTTACCCCTTTGTGGTGGATTCTCCTCTCTATCCATATCTTCATTCGTATGCACATCCTCCTCAACCTCAATATCCCCATTCACTTGAGCCATTCTTCTTGGTAGTCGATGGATCTCCAAATTTAGTGGAGCTAAGGGATTGCCTTGGCTTCTTGTGTTGGGCATACAACCTAGTACACCCTACAAAAGAAATCACATAACAAAAACAAAAACAAAAGTCAAGTACAAGAAACTCTGGAAATTAACACTAGGACTAACTAATAGTGAAATAAAATCAAAACCTAGCTGTATTCCTCGGCAGCAGCCCCATAAGCTTTGGTGATGGTCACGCTCTAATAGAAAGCGGACTCTATCAGTAATTAACCTAACAAAGATTAGGGTCGAATCCAAAGGGAATACAGTGCTTGACTACAAGATTTCACTACTAATCATTTCTAGTATCTATAACTACAATCTCTAAATGAGGGGGCGGAGGAGAAGTTTTGTGATTCAAAATCAACATAAAATAAACACTTAATAAAATGAAGGAAAACACTCAATTTTAGGGTGGGAATTGTGTTCCCATGGTTCGTTGACTAAACTACCCTAGATAATATAACTACGATTAGTGAATCACATGTAGGACGGTAACTTAGGTTCTTCAAACCCTCTTGTGAAGGTGAAGGTCGAATTTCACCATGGCGCTTGGTCGGCTACATGGTGTGCCAACTAACCATTATCTATTGTCCTAGTCAACCTCCCCTAGGTCAGGTTTGGTAGATTAAACGGGAACACATCAATCGAATCCTATCATCTACTTCCCTTTTCCTATTCGTCACTACCTTGGTCGGGATCATGATAGTAGGTGGGGTTTGGTGTTGGCCACCGCCAAACAACATTAGTCATGAAGGGAAATAAACAATACATGAAAAACCCCAATCATAGACATGCACAAAACCTAGGTCATCTCAAGTCAACTACCCATGGTTCCCACAACCCCAAGTTGTGGGTGCTTAGCTACTCATGGCTAAGATAAAACACACAAAAATCAACATAATAGACATAGTTGAGAGTTTCACCAATAACAATAAAGGAGATAGGTACCACAAGTTGGAAACCCACAAGCTTGATTGATCATGAGTACAAAGCAAGATTTGCAATCCCCAAAATGGTTTCCCAAAAAAGAACAATTATCTCCTCTAAAACCCTAAGAAAATCTTCAAAATGTAATGGAGAATTGTCTATTGTTCAAACTCCCCAAAAAAGCCTAACTTAAACTATTTATAGTATTTACAAAACAACCCTAAGAATTATACAGAAAAGATAGATGGCATATGATAAATTTCACAGTTACGACTCGTAGGCTGGCCTATAAGTCATAGTCGAGGTCTCATATCAAGCTCTTGGAATCTTGGATTGGACTGATACAACCCATAGGTACGAGTCATTACTTGAGCTACGACTTGTATGTTTGTCTCGTAGTCTTGGTCTTTAGTTTTCTTGGTCCAACATTTTGGCCCTCTGATTCTTACTACGAGTCCACCTATATGAGTCGTAGTGTGTCTTACGACTCATAGGATGTCCTCGTAGGAGTGACCTTCACTAGCAAATTTCTGATTTTTGGTCTCTGATTCCTGTTACAACACAACCTACGACTCATAGGAGGGGCTCGTATGGCCTATGTTTCAGCAAAATCTGTAACTTTTCTTCAAAATCATGCCAACCGAACTTTTCTACAAGATTAACACAAAAAAATCAAAACACTAAAAAGTCGCTTTAAGAACTCATAAAATCCCTTGTTTCAGGCATCAAATGTGTTGTGTTTTGACAGCACATCAGTTCTTCCACCCATGGTGCCCTTATCTCCTTTTTACTCAATATGCATGATTTAAAGTTGATTTTACAATTGGTTTTACAAGTATGAACATGTCTATGAACTATGTTAAAGTTGTGTAAAGTTGTGACTATTTTGCTATGTTTTGAGCTATAAATCTAGGATCTATTGTAAGATTTGATGAGGGGTTTTGATGTATGTTGCTTGACGGTGTTGCAAGGTGTTGTTTGATGGTTTTACAATGGATTTTGTTGCATGAGTTTATCTCTATATTTCATGGTTTATACTAGCATTACACACCCTCTAAGTGTTTGATAAAAACTCTGGATGTGGTTTCTTGAGGAATTGAGGGTCCAAAGAATGAGATATGATATGACTGATGTTATGATGATGAAATAAGCCTATGTACATAATTAGTTCTATATAAAGTGTTGCATTAAACCATTCCCAATCCGAGGGGACCAAGAGCCTGGATAACCTAGATGGGGGTTTGTACTCATCAACCTAGTGAGGGGTTTCTACTTCACCACCAGGGTGATGGTGTGGCATCATCATAAACCTAGATGGGGGTTTGTATTCATCAACCTAGTGAGGGGTTTGTAACTCACCACCTAAGTGATGGGGTGGCATCATCACCCTCGTACCAAGGGGTTTGTACTTTGGAAAGCTAGATTGGTCTCTTTTACACATATGATATCCTATATAAGCATGAGTTACTTAAGCATGTTTTACTTATGCATTGATCATACATGCTATATTGTTATATTATGCCTATTGCCTATTGTTATGCATTTTGATTAAGGTGCCTATCTCTATTTGTATTGCATCTATATACTTTGTACATGCAAACTTACTAATGCACACTCTTGCCTACATGATATCACCATGTAGGAACCAGTGCCCAAATTGATCATCCTCCTCCTCTACGTGGCTCATCCGGTACTACTCAAGCTATCTTCAAGGAGCCCAGTCTATGTTGCTCTTATTATGTAATGAGATATTCTTCTTTATGTTCTATTTTGACTATAAGGGTGAGCCCGGTCACTTTGTCTTGCCCCCTGCTCTTATCTATGCATTAGAGGTGCTTGTTAGACATATTATGTATCTATGATATGAGTTTGACTCTTTTCTCTTGATTATGATATCATTCAAGCTTTTTTCGTTAGCCCCTTTGCCCCTATTCTTACTCTTTATGTCTTTTATATACTTCCATGACCAATGATGTGTAATGATAAGTTAAGAGTCTTGTTTGGGGTTCCTTCGAGTTCCCCATTCGTTGTATTACGTCTAGACCCTAGTCTTAGGTCGTGACATGGAATTCTTGTGCTTTGATCGCATGCACAAAGAAGAGTATGCACGAACCAAAGTAAGCACAGTGACTTCTTGCAATTTTTCTCAACCTCATAAGAGTTTAGAAGGGCAATCAAATCCTTCTCTCTGAAACTTTTTGCGGTTAACTTACACAATTGCTTGTGCCGTTCAACAACCTTATAATTAGAACTCTTGGATGATTTCTCCAACCAATCAGCAACACTAAGAGCATGATGACAGTTTAAGTCTGTCATAATTGCAAATTCTTTCATGCTGAAACAAACTGGCATGCCATAATAATTGATCCAAATTGCTTTTTTTTCAGAAATAATTCTTCACAAAAGAAGCTGATATACTAAGCTCATAGGAAACTTTGGAACTTTTTCCTCAGATATGTCTAAGTACTTCCCAAATATACTACATCAAAAATATCTTTCTAAAATCAACAAAAGGTTTTCTTATACCTGATCGAATAACAATTCACCTTTTAAATCACATTCATGATTGTCCAAGAATGTTTGCAAACCATAATTTGAAAATTTAGTGTTTTTAACAGCAACAACTATTGAAGGAGGACTATTAGGAGGGGAATCAGTAGTGGAAGCATAAGAGACATTGTTTGATTTGCTTGCTTGTTTTGAAGCTGAATCAGCTTCATCACATATATTTTCTTCTTTTTCTTCTTCTTGTTTTGAAAAAGTACTAGCTTTATCCCTTGTCAATTGTTTTTTAGCCTCAGACCACTCATTTGTTTGTCTAGGATTTTAGGTCACCTCCTCCTCATATACCATTGTGGCATCAAAATGTAAACTAGATTCTTGTGCTTCTGCTACTGTTTTTTCTTCTACTTCTGCTTCTATTTGGGTTTGTGGATAAGTATGCTAGATTTATGAATAGGTTTTCTTGAAACATTTTTTTCTTTTCGTCTGAGCCATTTTATCTACACAGATGAAATAAAACTATATTAGCATAACTAATTCTTCAATAAGATAGAAAAACAAACTATAGTAAATGATTTGAGATACATCAATAACAGAAGTTATTAACAACTTAAGGTAGTAATTTAAGAAATTAAAAAAAAGTACAGCTACTTAAGCAGTTTCATCAGATTTGTTTGATGAACTACTTAAGTTGCAGCAAAGGTTGCAACTTAAGAAGGAATCTAACTATGTTAACTTTAACTTAAGCAATTTAAGTTGCTACAACAACTTAAGGCTGCAAGTTTAGTAGTTATTTTATCAAGTACTTCAATTATTGGGACTTATTAAGCAACCAAATGATTTGTCTACAACAACTTCAGTAAGTAAAGTCGATTTTCATTCATCACTGTCACAACACCACCTCAGTAATGAATACAAGTACAACTACTTGTGCATTTGCTTAAGAGTTGCGTAAGCTGCAGAAACCATTGCAACTATTAAGTTCAGTCAATTTTCATTCATCACCGTCACAACACCACCATAGTAATGGATACAAGTACAACTACTTAAGCAGTTGCTTAAGAGTTTCTTAAGTTGCAGCAAAGATTGGTGTAACACCCCACACCTTACAATACTAGTACAATTCAAGGGAAACATGACATGAAAGGGGCAATTTGACGCCAAAT
>JAPFFP010042967.1:0-13635 GCA_026153255.1 Solanum medicagineum
GGCTTTGTAGACTATGTATATCAAGTGTGTTCATGTTTAGTACGTAAAACACTGTGGCCCCAATGGCCTAGTCATACATAATTTTCTTTTGGCTTATTATCACAGTTTATTTCCTTAAAGGCATGTCAAATGTGGAAATCAATTATAATGGGTATAAAAAGTGTATAGATATAGGTTGGTTCTCCTAGGCCTTATCGGCAGCGGGTGCCAATCCGGCCTAACGGGACTTGGGCGTGACAATAATAGACAAATCCAATAGATAACCATAATCATATGCTCCAAATACAACACATAACATATATCCGACAAGAGTCTACAAGATGTCCAACAATGCCTCTAGTCATAAGATAAGATGGGGGCCAAGACATATTCCGAGCTCACCCTTAAGGTAAATACATAAACATGACTTCATAGGTAGAGGAACGGTGGATTGTCCATTGAAGATAGGACTCACCACAAAAAATGTCTCAAATCCGGTCTAGCAGTTAAACAGTGGATGAAAGAAGTCTTCAGTCCCTACATGGTTAGATCATGTAGGCAAAAAGTATGTGTTAATATGTTTGAATGTACTAAGTATGTTGGCATGTAATGCATATGACATATCAAACTTGCAGTTAATGTTAGATGACAAGGACACATAAAATAGAAAAAAATATATTCAAAGAAGAGTAGTATAACAATATGCCATGAAACACATTATTCATGAAATGCCATAATGCTCATATACAGTAGAGGTGTGATCTCAACCAACATGAGTAATCCAATTGATCTATTACTTGGAATCCCAACGAAAACCCCTCGCCAGTAAAGAGGTGGTCTACTTGCTAAGGATAAACCATACTTTACCTTACAAACACCCCCATTTTGGAGAAGAAACCTTCCTTACGGGCACCCCTATTTTGAATAGGATATGCACATTATATCACATCCTATCATTCTTCTGCTTTTGGGCATCCCCATTTCAGAGTATTAACCTTCCTTACGGGCATCCCCATTTCGAATAGGATTTTCATATACATATACCTATGATAGGCACATAGTTTATGAAAAAGGAGAGGACCCTTGAGGATAGCCCTTATGCCCCCAATCCATCGGTGCTACATCAAAACATCCCACGAGTATACTTATATATACATGCTTTCAAAAGAGGAAATAGTCATTTCAAATACTTTCAATGCACATCTAGGCAACTCAAACATATTTCTTATACATTCATAATTAGGCTCAAAAACAAAATCATAGTTCATAATTATGATACTCATGCATAGGAATAGCTCATTCACATCTACGAGATGGTGCAATTACCTAAAATACTCAAAGAGCCATAACAATAGATATTTATGTGATCACATTTTTGTCATAACATAATTGAGCTTAACCCACTTCATAATTTTCATAAAAATCATAGTCATCTATGCATATGCCATGAATGAGGTGAGATTGGCATGGGTAATAGAGATTTAAACTTAAATCAGCAATACATTATGAAATTCAAGTAGAAACATAAGTAAAATTCACATTTAAATAATAACATAGATTATCCATGCACAAATCAAGCTTTAAAGGGGACATGCACTTTCATAACTTCATAACTTCACCAAATTTCATCATATTAGGGCTTAATTAACTTTAATATCAATAAAGAAACATAGCCCATACATCAATTGAATTGAATAAACAATAATATTGAAAACTCATATTTATAGTAAGCTAAAGTTCATGAAAATCACTTGAAAAGAGTTTGGGTCTTCTTGGTTGAAAGGGACCAAGAACGAAACCCTCATAACTTAGCTAATTAAGGAGATTCAAGAAGAAATTTGAAGAAGAAGCCTTGATTCCCAAGCTTAATTCCCACTAGATTTCTTTGGGAGAGACTTCAGAGAATTTTAAATGTGAGGAATGAATTTGAATGAGAGAAGTAGAGTTTTGGTCAGCTGGAGGTCTTAAGATAGGATAGGAAGTCATGAAAGACCCTTAGGAAAAGCCACAATTACAAAAAAACCATTAATGAAGTGAAATAAGATGTCTTGCCAGGGGTCCCATAAGAAGGTCTTACAGTCTGTACAAGGTTTCATGGACCATGAAACCATCCCATAATGCCTCATTTAGTCAATTCTCAAAAAACAATGCATAGACAGGCTTTACAAAAATGGGTATAACTTCATTATCTGATCTCGCGATAATGTGAAACTAGATGCATTGGAAAGATAATTTATTGAGCTTCAATTTGATACATCGTGGGCCACCCAGTTCCTTTTGAGCTAAGAGATATGATCTTTCAAAGTTTACCATTCCATCGGTCGTTGTGAAAAGTTTGGCCAATGAAATTCCTTTGAACCTAGCTTGATGTAGGAGACCCATGATGGCTCTAAGCAACATAAATAAGCTTGAATTGAAGGCTTGACAATGAACTTAGCTTGATCTTGAAGATCCCATACTTATTACACGTCGACACCCATATAGAGGGCTTCACGGGTCGTACCATGCCAGACAATTCGTGTGCTCCTCCGTACCACTTCACTTAGGAAATTCTTCACAAAAATGTTCCAAGACGGTGATCTAATACTTAAAAATTTTTCACTCCGAAAGCCATATGGTGAGGGATACAGGCTGTACCACTCCATACGGACTGTATACTCAAGCATACCACTCCATACGGACTGTATACTCGGATGTCCCACTTCACTTGGTTCCAAAACAATGGAATTTGAAGGCTAAGGGCACCACATGACCCTCCACACAATCTGCGATACCTCACACGGCCCGTGCGGGGTGACTTAGTCTAAACCTCCACTTTAAAGCTCCGACAGTCCACACAAGGACAAGGGTCACTCTAAGGAAGCTCCACATGGTCCATATAGCCTCACACAGACCATGAGGGCTTCCATTGAGGTCCTACAACATGTAGATCCTTACAACATCTCTCTCTTGGGAACATTCATCCTCGAATGTACTAGAATAAGGCTTGAAAGGTTTGGCTTAGAATATGAAAATAAGGTACACTGCATAATTTATCATTTGAAAATAATCAAGTCATTAAAACCCATATCAAAATGTATTCAAATCATTTAAATATCATACAAATCATTTTCGTGCAAATGTATGCATGTCATGTAATGAGAATCAAGAGTGAAAGAATTAGGACTATTGAGAATAGGAAGAACCTAATACCATAGGCTTGAGTAGATTAGAAAGGATAAATGTATTGTTGCATAATACTTGATTTTACTCCTCATGTAACACTTTCCACATGTTAATTTCTCCAAAGTACCGTAATCGTAGACACATCATTGTTGTGAAGCCACTTCAGTTGTCTTATCCAGAATCTCAACTAGAACTTCCTCATAAGACAAGTTCTCCTCAACCTCAACACATTCCAAAGGCACAATAGCACTAGTATCACCAACCAACTTCCTTAACCTAAACACAGGGAATAATGAGTGACTAGACCTCAATTACAGAGGGAAATCCAACCTCAATCTGCATCAACAATCTTATAAGGATCCATATACAAAGGATTTAATGTGCCCTTCTTTCCAAAATGCATTACACCCTTCATAGGTGAGACTTTCACATAAACCCAATCACTAACATGAAACTCAAGATCCTTCTTCCTGATATCCTAATAAGACTTTTGGCGAATTTGGGAGATCTTCAACTTCTCCTTAATCAACTTCACCTTAGTACCGAGTTCTCTTTGAAACGACCTCCAAAAGTTAGAAGTAAATTAGGTGCCATGCTCCGATATGATAAACCTAGGTACAACATGTAACCTCACCAATTCTTGGATGTACAACCTTGCATAACCTTTAACACTAAAGGTAGTCTTGACCGGTACGAAATGAGTCGACTTAGTCATTCGGTAAACAATAAGGCAAATTGTGTCAAATTACCTTCGGGTCTGAGACAAACCAGCAACAAAATCCATGTTCATATATTCCCACTTCCATGTAGGGTTTCAATATCTTGAGTAAAACTATCGGGCCTTTGATTTTCTACTTCACCTGTTGACAATTAGGGTATTCGGATACAAACTTGGCTATACTCTTCTTCATACCATGCAACCAATACAGTTCCTTAAATTCCTGATACATAGTAAATCCCTGGTGAATAGAATAATGAGAATTATGGGCTTTACTCATGATCATCTCCCTCCGGAATACACAATCGATCTTGGTACCAAATTACACCATCTCCCCCTTGGGAGAAAATCTCTATCTTATTTTCAGCAACCAATCTCTTCAACATAACCAATGATGGGTCTAAGTCTGCTTAGCCTTAACATCAATAACCACAGAAGATTCTGTCCTATTCTGAACATGAATAACCCCATCATTAGAGCCGGCCAAGCCAATAACCAACCTAGCCGAACGGTAAACATCCTTTGCCAACTCTTTCTTCCCTTAATCAACATGATCCACACTTCTCATAGATAGCCTACTAAGAGCATCTCCTATAATATTTGCCTTGCCAAGATGATATTGTACACTCATGTCATAGTTCTTAAGGATTTCCAACCATCTCCTCTGTCTCAAATTCAGATCCTGTTGAGTGAACACACATTGTAAACTCTTGTGGTCAGTGAAAATATCAACATGCACCCCATACAAATAGTGTTACCAAATCTTCAAGAAAAATGCCACCGCCACTAACTCAAGATCATAAGTCAAGTATTTACGCTTATACACCTTCAATTACCTAGACACATAAGCTATCACCTTACCATGTCGCATAAGTACACAACCATACCCAATCTGAGAAGCATCACAACACACCACCAACCCATCTAAGCCATACGATAAAGTCAAAACAGGAGGCAATGTAAGTCGATCTTTCAAAGTCTGAAAACTCTTCTCACACTCATCTGACCTTATAAAATTGGCCTTCTTTTTTGTCAACTTGGTCAATGGAGATGCAACAAATGAGAAACCTTCAAGAAATCTCCCATCATAACTAGCCAACCCAAGAAAACGTCAAATATCTGACAGAGCAGGCTTGTCAAAGAATGCACATCTTTCATTAACTCCCTTTTGATCTCATCTATAGGATTAGGTACAACATTTTCCCTACCTAGATAACATTACGAGCACATAGTAAACCTTCTTAATAAGTAGGGAGGGAAGGAGATAGGGAAATCTTAAGACATGTTCTCTGGCATGAAAAGAATCATGAAAAAGTAAAACATTTCCTAAAATGCCTTATAGCCTCCTACCCATAAATATGGCACACTTCACTCCCAAGAGTAAGACTCTACTTTACGTGACATGTTGGGCTCCAAGGACAATTTATAAACCTAGTGCTCTAATACCATGTCTATCACAATCTAGACCTAGGGTCTAGGAGTGACATAGCAAATGGGAACCCGAGAGTCCCCAAACAAGCCTCAAGTATCCATATTCACATCATCAATTTGAAAGCATGTATACAAATAGTTAACACATAGTTTTTAGGGACGGAAAAGTAGGACTCACGCTATGGCGATGTCACAGGGATAAGGGTAATATGGATTCACATAGCACATAACACTTAAGAAGTAAGGGGCGTGTAAGTATGACTCACTCTATGAGGGAAATATGAGACTTAGGATCTTCAAAATTTCTACATCAAGACATACATACTTACCATAATTCTCATAGTCAATCCATAATAGTCAAATCCAATAGATAACCATAATCATACGCTCCATTTACAACATATAACATATAGATTTGATAAAAGTCTACAAGATGTCCAACAATGCTTTATTCAAAAGATATGATGGTGGCAAGACATATTCCAGGCTCACCCTCGAGGTAAATAACATAAGCAAAACTTCATTTACAGTGGAATGTTGGCTTGTCCTTGGAAGATAGGACTCACCACAACAATGTCTCAAATCTGGTCTAACCATCAAACGGTGGATGAAGGTACTCTCATGTCCCTACATGATTAGATCATGTAGGCAAAAAGAATGCATTAGTACATTTGAATGTACTCAGTATGCAGGCATCAATGGATATGACATACCATACCTGCATTCAATGTTGGATGACAATGTTACGTAATATAGAAAGTGATATATCCAAAGAGGGGTAGTATAACAATATGCCATGAAATCCATGATGCATGAAATTCCATAACGCTCATAAGGGACGTGTCCTCAACTAACATGAGTAAGACGAAGCGATCTGTTACTTGAAATCCTGATGAAAACCCCTTACCAGTTTAGAGGTGGTCTACATGCCAAAGGCAAACCATACTTCACCGTATGAGCATCCCCATTTCGAAAAAGTAACCTTCCTTACGAGCACCCGTATTTTGGGTAGGATTTTCATATTATATCATATCATTCTTCTCCTTATGGGCATCCCTATTTTGGAGTATTAACCTTCCTTATGGGCATCCCCATTTCGGATAAGGTCTTCATATACATATACCTATGATTGGTACATTGTTGAAGGAAAGGGAGAGGACCCTTAGGGATATCCCTTACGCCCCAAAGCCATTGGTGATAAGTCAAAATATCCCACGAGGATACTTATTCATATACATACTTTCAAAAAAGGCAATAGCTATTTCAAATTCTTTCAATGCACATATAGGCTCAAAAGTCAAACATATTTCTCACACATTCATAATTAGGCTCAAAAGCCTGATCATAGTTCATAATCATAATAGTTACGCATCGGAATAGATCATTCACATATACAAGATAGTATAAGTGCCCAAAATGCTCAAAGAGCCATAACAATAGACTTTTATGTGATCACAATATTATCATAACCAATATCTTACACAAATCATATACATAAAAATAATTGGGTTTAACCCACTTCATAATTGTTCATAAAATTTATGGTCATGTATGCATATGCCATGAATGAGGTTAGATTAACATGGGTAATAGAGATTCAAACTTAAATCAACATTAAATTATGAAATTCAAGTAGAAACATAAGTAAAATTCATATTTAACTAATAATATGGATCACCCATGCATAAATCAAGCTTTAAAGTGGACATGCACTTTCATAACTTCACAACTTCAATGTATGTCATCATATTAGGGCTTAATTCACAATAACATCAATAAATAAATGTAGCTCATACATCAATTGAATTTAATAAACAATAATACTAAAAAACATATTTAAACTAAGCTAAAATTCATAAAAATAACTAGAAAAGAATTTGGTTCTTCTTGGTTGAAAGGGACCAAGAATCAAACCCCAAACTTTAGCTAATAAAGACGATTCAAGAAGAAATTTGAAGAAGAATGAGCCTTCTTTTGATTCCCAAACTTAACTCCGACTAGAGTTCTTTGAGAGAAACTTGAGAAAATTTTAAATATTAGGAATGTATTTGAATGAGAGAAATAGAGTTCAAGTCATTTGGGATTCTTAAGATAGCATAGGAAGTCATAAAAGACCCTTAGGAGAGCCACAATTACAAAAACACAAGTAATGAAGCAGAATAACATGTCTTGTTGGTGTCCCGTGAGGAGGTCTCACGGTCATTACAAGGTTTCACAGACCGTGAAACCCTCCCTTAGTACCTGATTTACTCAATTCTCAAAAAACACTACACAGATGAGCTTTACGACACGGGCATAACTCTGAATAAAGTGAAACTAGATGTGTTCGAATGCTAATTCAAAGAGCCTAAATTTGATAGGTCATGGGCCATCGAGTTTCGTTTGATCGAAGAGATAGTGACCATTTAAAGTTGACCCTTCCATCGATCCTTGTGAAAAGTATAGCGAATAGAATTTCTTTGAACTTGGCTTGATGTAGGAGACCCATGATGGCCCTAAACAACATAAATAAGCTTGAATTGAATGCTTAAAGGTGAACTTAGATTGATCTTGATGATCCAATACTGAGAAAAAATTACATGCCAACAGCCATACCGAGGGCTTCATTGGTCGTACCAAGCCAAGCGGTTCGTGTACTCTTCTGTACCACCTCACTTGGAAAATTCTTCACAATAATGTTCCAAGTTGTTATCCAATACATAGAAATTTTTCACTCCAAAAGCCATACGGGGAGGTATACATGTCGTACCACCCCATACAGATAATAGACTTGGCTGTCACACTTTATTTGGTTCTAAACCTATGTAATTTCAAGGCTAAGGCCACCACACGACCATCCACATGGTCCATGAAGACTCACACAGCCCGTGTGGGGTCTATGTACGGTGTGCCTTTGTCTAAAACTCCACTTTAATGATCCAACACTCGACTCAAGGCCAAGTGTTTCTCTAGGGAGGATCCACACGATTTGTATGGCCTCCATGGAGTGTCACCATGGTCCAAAACTTTCCAAAATCATATTTTCATCCTCAAATGAGGTCATACAATATCTGGGTCATTACAATGTGGAAATGCCTCCTTGAACGTGGATGGCATCCTTCAGTTATGCTGCACTAACTAAGTGTAAAACTTCACTGAGGCATTCCTGACTGGTCTGATGTCTGTTTTGCTCAAATAAATAGTCTAACCACATAGATTTTGATGTTGCACATCCAAAGGTATGCTCAAAATTCCCAATAGAGCTTTTTGCGTAAAAATGAGCGACAAATTGATCTTTTCACACTTCACCAATCGCCCAAACTTCATTCTTTAAATCATCTGGCCTCTTTATGGACTGATAGATATTAAACTCAACCACTTCATAGTTCAACCTGAACTTAAATTGATGAGCTTCCTTATACATAAGTGCTTGCCCAGTGCCAAGGAATGGTCTTCCCAAGATGATTAGGACATGGAAGTCAACTTCATAATCTAGGATCTTAATGTCTGCAGTAAATATGAACTTCTCATCTTTGACTAGCATATCATATAGTAAACCCACAGGCTTTTTCACGTGCTAACAACCATCAATAACCGCATGCTCATCGGGGTACTGTCTCCCAATCATAGCTTCTCGAAGACCACAAGGCGCATCAGAATAATGTTGGCACCTAGATCACACAGTGCCCTTGCGAACTCTACATCTCCAATGGTACAGGGTATGCTGAAAGCACTGGAATCTTCTTGCTTTTTAACTAATGACCTCGTAGTAATAGCACCGCAATGCTAAAGCTCTTAGGAAAGCTCCTGACTCACAGTGTGCTTCTTCGTAACCAGGTCCTTCATTTACTTTGCATACCCTAGAATCTTCTCCAATGCCTCATTAAAAGGGATGTTGATGGAGAGTTGTTTCAGAATGGTAACGCTTCACGTACTTTGGACACCTTGGCATCTTTGTCCTACCTCTTTTGATTCTTTGAGGGAAGGGAGGAGGAGGACTATGAATAAGTATCACTTTTTATGGCGCATCAGCAGCTTTACCCAACCCATCCTTACCATGATCATCTCCGTTATCTACATCATTGGATGCAACTGTCTCCTCTCGAACATCATCCTTAACAATTGGCATGGGAAGGTCAATAGTGCTCTTCCCACTACGAGTAGTAACCGTTGCACTGCCTTCATTCATAGGGTTCAAAAATGTGTTGCTAGGCAGTGTACCCCTCTGACACCGATTTTCTTGATTCAACACTTGACCAAAATGTTTCTTAAGCTATTTGATAGCCATAAAATGAGATTCAATTTTCTGGTTAATACTGAAGATTTCAAATTTCATCCACCTCGGAGTCTCATCTCATGTCTTAGCATTGTTCAAGAGACGATCAAACAAACGCTCAATTCTTGAACTACTTGCACCTACGTCAAGGTTATATAGTGGCACATAGGGACCATTTCTGAAGCCATCTCTATGACCCCAATCAGCATCTCTCTCTTGGCCTCTATTTCGGTCATTGTATCCTCTGCAGTTGTCCTTGAAAGCTCTATCTCTGTTGAAATTTCAACATGGTTTCCTTGACCTTGGTGCCAATAGTCCTCATTGGACCCTTAGGTGTTGGTGTAGAAACCTCCCATTCGATCAGCAATAAAGCAGGTGTCCTCCTCCCAATGAGGATCATAATACATGGGTGCACATGGAGGGTGATGAACCACTACATTGACTCATCCTGTTTCTTCTTCATCATCACCTCTATGTTTATGCGAATACGGGCAAGCTCTTGAATAATTTATTTATTTATCTTAGCTTTCTCTGAACTAACACTGACATCGCAGGAACTTTTGGTAAATGCTCTGTCTCTCTGTCCCATGCACGATTAGTCTTAAATACTCTCTTCAGCCTTTCTATGATCCTTACGAATGGCTGATCTATATAACATGCCCCTCGTGATAGTGTCAGCACAAGCCTGACTGTTCTCATCAAGGGTACGGTAGAAGCTCTCCACCTAGGAATCATCAACTATCTTGTGGTCTGGGACACTCCTCAAGCATTTG
This sequence comes from Solanum medicagineum, assembly GCA_026153255.1. Lineage (NCBI taxonomy): Eukaryota > Viridiplantae > Streptophyta > Magnoliopsida > Solanales > Solanaceae > Solanum > Solanum medicagineum. The sequence goes on from JAPFFP010042967.1 coordinate 10,322, forward strand.
TTGAACCGCTCGCATGTAATACTGATCGAATCACTAGGAAATTGCTCAATGTTGATTTAGTCTTTAAACTTGACCTTCTTCGATCTAATGAAGTACCTTTCCAAAAGACCTTTTGCAATTCAGCCCAACTGGTGATCGAACTCTATGGGAACGCAAATAGCCATAAAGTTGCATTATCTATAAGAGATAATGGGGAGACACGAAGTCCCACAACATCCATATATAGATTTTGTGTTCCCATCTCACTCTTGCAGATGAATGCAACTTTGTGTAGGTGGCTGTGAGGATCCTCCGATGGTAAGCTTTCAAATAGGCCACGGTCCCCCTCGAGACTATGACCTTTATGCCTGTCGATAGTGGTGGCAACACAATAGCTCCAGTCACCACTATAGCCATCGAATTCAGCCTGTATTAATTCATCTTATAAGCATTGACATTAATATCCTTTGGTTGTGAAGCAATGTCCTCAAGAGGAGGTGCATTCCCGTGATCAGCATTCTCATTCTCATTCTTGTTCAAAGATGCATTAGCCACATCATTGGCATTATCTTGGGCCATTCTCCTTAACATTCTGTGGATCTCTAGATCAAACGGAGGCAAGGGTTTGCCTCAACTTCACGTGTTGGGCATACACTTCACTTACTCCCTACAAAGAAATAAAAACAACAAAAAAAACGTAAAATATGGGAAATAAGTATTAATACTCAAATCACTATGAATTAACTAAGTCTAGCCGCATTCCCCAATAACGGCGCCAAAATGTTAATGTCGCCAAGTTACACCTCCTTTTTGAGGATACAACAGTCATTGTCAGGAAATAGAAACTAACTAATGTTAGGATCGGACCAATAGGGAATACATAGACTTAAGAGAATTCAAATAATGCAATTTGAGTGATTAACCAACATACTTCCCCGAAAAGGGGGGATTAATCAATGAAAAAGTAAACCTAAATAACAACATGAGTTAAACAAATATTTTCACGACCTAAGCCTACGGCCTAGATGCGACCAGTGAATGGGGAACCCAAAGGAACTCCAAACAAGCCTCATAACATATCATTACACATCCTTGGTCGCGGAAGCAATTAAAATGACAATAAAAGATAAGCATAAACAAGGGGAAATTTGTAAGGGAACCTCTTTCATTTCATAATCAATAAGAGTCGATTGAATCAAGTCTCATAACATAGATAGACCGTATGTCAAACAACACCTCTACTACATAAAGATAAAAGTCAGGGCCAAGACAAAGCAACCGGGCTGACCCTCATAGTCAAAACGAATAGAATGTAAAGTGCCTCAATATAAGATAATAGAACATAGATCAAAGTCCCCAAAATAGAGGACTCACCAACTAGCTTGAGTAGCACTGAATTAACCACGTGGAAAAGGAGGACGATCAACTTGGGCATCGATTCATACATGGTGATATCATGTAGGCGAGAGTATGCATTAGTTCGTTTGAATGTGCTAAGTATGTAGGATGCAATACAACAAGAGATAGGAATCATAATCAAAATGCATAACAATACTCAATAGGCATAATGTAACAATATGGTATGTACGACTAATGCATAGGTAAAACATGCTTAAGTAACTCATGCTCATATAAGATATCATATGTGAAGAATAGACCAAGCTATATTTCCAAAGTATAAACCCCTTGGTAGGTTAGTGATGATAGCACCCATCACCCTAGTGTGTGAGGAACAAACCCCTCATCAAGGTTAGTGATGATAGCATCCATCACCCTAGTGTGTGAGGTATTAACCCCTCATCAAGGTTAGTGATGAGAGCTCCCCACCTTAGTGGTTGAGATATTAACCCCTCAACTAGGTTAGTAATGATAGCACCCATCACCCTAGTAGTTGAGATATTAACCCCTCAACTAGGTTAGTTATGGTAGCACCCATTATCCTAGTGGTTGAGATATTGACCCCTCAACTAGGCTCCCATATTGGAAATGGTCTAATACATCACTTTATATAGAAGTCATCATGTACATAAGCTCATTTCATTATCATAACATCAATCATATCATAGTTCATGCTTTTGACCTTCAACTCCTCAAGGAACCACATCTGAACATTTTATCAAACACCTTAGGAGGTGTAATGGGGGTTAAAGACAATAAAATTTAGAGATGAAATCATGCAAGAAAATTTATTATAAAACCATCAATCAACACCTTGCAACACACCCAAGACATTCAGATCAAAACCCCTCATCAAATCCAACATTTGATCCAAGATCTAGAGCTTAAAACATGCTAAAACAACCATACTTTCAAGAAGATAAATAACTGTGCAGTAAAATTCTCAATATACAAGACCCACATGTAAAATCCACTTTAAATATATTAGTAAAAAGAGGGTCTAGGCACCATGGGTGGAAGGACCCAATGGTTCAACACCACATACCTTAGCTTTGGAGAACCCTTGAAGAAGATTGGATTTTGAACTTAAAGCTTGAATTAGATCCTTGGTGAAATCCATAAAATTGGTCTTGAGTTTTGGGACTTGAATTTTGAGAGAAATATTAGCCTAAGTGTTTGAGTGAGTAGTGGGGATTGTTTAGGGTGATATGAGAATGAAATAAGGCTAAATTTAGGTATTTTCATGCATGGGAGGGTCTAGGACCAAGACTTAAAGCCTTGGACCAGAAACAGAAAGTTGGCCAAAATAACACTGGGACGCGTCACGCCCTAGACGCGGATCCCCATTGTTTTAAGCTTACTTAAAAATTCATAATTCGATTTGGTTGCTCTGAAATAGGGGTTCGACCCTTTCCCCCCTAATTTGGACCCACTGAACAAGAATATGAAGTCGGATTTTCAAAATAATAAACGAATTTTTAGATATATGGAAAACAAGATTCTGGGCACTTTCGAGGTATTTTTTCAGGCACTTTTTTGGGTAGTTTCAATATCTCCCCTTTGAGAACATTCATCCCCTAATGTAGAAGAGACGTACAAGACAAGAATAATCATGGACAAATCGGCCCCAACATGGATGCAACATTACATTTAAAACATCACTTTAAAAATCTCAACATAGGTATAAAATCATCATAAACTTGCCAACTTAAACATGAAAGCACATGAATGACATAGGGGCTGAAACATAGGACTTGGAACATAGAAAGGACTTGACATGTCATCATAAGCTTGAATAGAGTGAAAGAGATATGGGTATCGCTTCTCCATGTCCGCACCGGCTCTCTGAGAAACACATAGGAATAGACAACTCTTCCAAAGGGCCTTGACGAACACTGCATCATTATCAATCAATCAATTTCTCCACTCATCCATCC
>JAPFFP010042968.1:0-13634 GCA_026153255.1 Solanum medicagineum
GAAATTTCGGTAGAATTCTTAGACTCTATTGTGGGGCTTTATAGTGTAGTATTGGGTTCAGTGCCAAATCGGCACGAATCATGGCCCGGGATTGGGTCGTGACAGATTCTCTGAGAGTTGATTGTTGTTCAAAATTTTCAGGTATGTAAGGCTAACTAGAACATGGATTTTGTTTTTTCATATATCCCATGACCCGAATTGATGGATTTGTGAATGAATTGAATTTTACATGGATGTTTTCAGAAGGATTTTCTTAAATTCTAGTGTAGTTTTTATGAATTAAATACTTGACATAGATGATTTTACTTTTCAACATCAACCCTATAATGAATTCTTGTTATTTTTACATATTGCACTTAAATGTGTATGCATGAGTATAACTTGAGCCTAAAGAGTCTAGAGAATTCCTAAATGTTAAGTTACTCTACTCTTGTTTCCCGAACACTACGAGTGGAATGATGAGTAATAGAGAGTCTTGATGAGTCATGAGATAATCCTAAAAGAATGTTCCTAATCAAAGAGTAGATAGTTTATGTGATGAATTGAGTTAACGAATGTCCAATGAAACTAGTTGATTGAGAGTGATTATATCATGAGCATTGAGTCTTGGATGTTCCTTTTGATAGGTCCCTGAAACAATAGAGGACTTGGTTGATTGGATTCATTATGGATTGATTCGTTCTTTATCTTTGCAAGTACTGAACAATTGTGGCAATATCAACAAGATTGTTGTATGATCCTTGGCTCATAAGTGATTGTTGTCGAATAAGAGCAACTCGAAGATAGGTTCCATACTAATAGTACTCAGATTGGATTGGATTGATTTGAATTGTATAGATTGATTATTGTTTACTCTTTATTCTTGCTTCAGATAAGCACTCAACATCCTGATTGGATTTCTTATCTGTTGATTTGAGTTATCTGAGTTGATAGTATTCTACCTTGATGCATGTTTTATTCAGCCATTTTACATACTCCTACATTCTATATACTGACTTCCATTTGGGCCTGCGTCTTTTCATGATGCAGAGACATGTACCAGAGATCATCAATAAACACTCCGTCGAAGATCTTCTCCTTATTCCAACTGATTAGTGAGTCCTCCTTGAGTTCAGGGGATGCATATTATTTCAGCTAGCTTTAGAGTTAGATGCTTAGACTTGTTTATTTTTTTATTTGAGATATTCATGGATCTGTCATGGTACCATCTAGACAGCTTAGATAGATACTTCATATACTAGATTTGGGATTGATGACTTGGATATTGCTTGACTAGTTTCTTTCATACTAGTCTTGTTGATTTATTGTGACTATATTCAATTGATGTTATCCATCTTTTATGATCTTTAGTCTACCACTGATGTGATAAATATTGATTGAATGAATGTGATGAGGTCAAGTGGTTCACTTGGGGACTGGCAATAGTCTCTGAGTGCCGGCCTCATCTAGGGTACCCTTCCGAGTATGACAAACTTGGTATCAGATCATAGAGTTTAAGTATCCCAGGGGGTCTATGAAGCTGTGACTAATAAAGTCTTGTTCATGGGTGTATTGTGCACCACACTTTATAAGCAGGAAGCTATATGATATTAGGAATGGTTACATTTCTTCATATTCTGCTTCATGGGATAGAGTTAAACTCTATGAAATATCTCTTCTAATTCGTGCGTTACGCATTTGCAGAGTTGGGATCATGCCTCCAAGAAGAGCTGTTAGAAGAAGAGGGATTCTGATTAGACATAATTCTAACCCACATGAGCCCTAGAATCAGGATGAACCCATAGGTCCAGCCGTCCCTGAATAGCCACCCTAAGCTAATATCTCAAATGTTGAGCTTCACCAGGCCATCCAGACTTTGAGGATGTGACAACATTGATTGCTAGGCAGGGAGGAGGCAGGCAGGATGCTCCAGACACATCCAAGGTTTGAGAGTTCCTGAGAATGAACCCCGCTCGAGTTCACAGGGTCTACACCCAACAAGTATCCTGAGAACTACATTGATGAGCTATAGAAAATGTTCTAGGTGATACATGTGACTGAATTTGATAAGGTTGAGCTGGAAGCTTACCAGCTCAAGTGTATTGGCAGGGTTTGGTATGACCATTGGAAGAAGAACCGAGGAGAGGGTTCCCTACTCTGACTTGGACAATGTTTGAGGAAGCTTTCTTGGGGCGCTTCTTTCTGAGAGAGATGACGGAGACCAAGGTAAGAGAATTTTTGAATTTGAAATAGGGCTCTATGATAGTGAAAGAATATGGTCTTAAGTTCATGCAACTGTCTCACTATGCTCCTGAGATGGTTGCAGACATGAGAAGTAGGATGGTTCTGTATGTTGATGGGTTGAACAAATGGCCAACGAAAGATGGGAGAGGAGCTATGCTTGTGAGCAACATGGACATAGGCAGATTGATGGTCCTGCAATAGGCTGATCAGAAAAGGAAACAAGATAGGGAAGAGACCAGAAATAAGAGTTCTAAAAGCTCCAGCCATGAGGCTAGGAAGAGAGGAAATGGGAATGGTAGCAAAAGTTTCAGTTCAGTCTAGTGCCTTCATCTGCTAGTGCACCTACACCTATAAATTGGAATGAGAAAAAGTCGTAGAATTTCAAAGCCCATGGATCTCAATCGCAGGCTAGTATAACTCTAGGTTTACAACATAAGCCACCATGTGACAAGTGTGGCAAACTACACCTGGGGAAATGTCATGAGGGAGGAGATATGTGCTATAAGTGTGGCAAATGGGTCATTTTAAGAGAGATTATTTGAAGTGGGCTGATAAGGCCCTATCTTTTGCCCTCGTACCACCAGCTAGAAATCAGAGGGGTACCACTTCTGGCACAAGTGGGGTCAAAAATTGTTTGTATGCTATAAGTAGTCGCCAAGATCAGGAAAACTACCTAGATGTTGTGACGGGTATGATTCAAGTCTCTACTCTTGATTGTTATGTTTTGATGGATCTTGGTGCCATTCTGTCTTTCATCACTTCTTATGCGGCTATTAGATTTGAGATCCTTTCTGAGTGCTTGCTTAAGCCATTTTTTATTTTACTCCTATTGGTGAGTCTATTCTAGTTGAGAGAGCTTATAGAGATTATGTAGTGTCCATCTGTCGTAGAGATACTCTTAAGGATTTGATTGAGTTAGAGATGGTTGACTTCGATATGATTCTTAACATGGACTGGCTTTACGCCTGTTATGCCTGTGTTAATTATAAAACCCGAATTGTAAAATTCTAGTTTCCAAATGAGCCTGTCATAGAGTGGAACGGTGATTCTGTTGCACCTAAGGGTAAGTTTATTTCCAATCTTAAGGCTAGAAAGTTAATCTCAAAGGGATGTATCTACCATCTTGTGTGAGTCAAGTCGGACGATGTTGAGCCTCCTACCCTTGAGTTTATCCCGATTATGAATGAGTTTCCTGGAGTATTTCCTGAGTATCTGCCTGGAGTCCCTCCTGATAGGAAGATTGACTTCAGAATTGATATTTTTCCTGACGCTCAACCTATCTCCATTTCGCTATACAGAATGCTCCCTGCTAAGCTGAAAGAACAACTGAGAGATTTGCTAGAGAAGGGCTTTATTAGGTTAAGTGTCTCACCATAGGATGCTCCGATCCTATTCGTGCGAAAGAATGATGGTTCCCTCCGAATGTGCATGGACTATCGCTAGTTGAATTAGGTGACAGTTAAGAATAAGTATCCCCTCCCAAGGATTTGTTTGACCAACTTCAGAGTGCCACCATTTTCTCCAAGATAGACCTCAGATTAGGCTATCACTAGTTGAAAGTGAGAGAATGTGACATCCTAAAGATGGCTTTTAGAACCCGATATGGTCACTTTGAATTCTTGGTGATGTCCTTTAGTTTGACAAATGCACCCACAACCTTTATGGACCTGATGAACAGAGTATTTAGACAGTACCTTGACATGTTCATGATCCTATTTATTGATGATATTTTGGTGTATTCTACATATGAGGATGAGCATGTTAATCACCTTAGAATCGCTTTGCAGATGCTCAAGGATAATGAGTTATATGCAAAGTTTTTGAAGTGTAAGTTTTGGTTCAAATCTGTGGCATTCCTAAGCCATGTGGTTTGAGGCGATGATATTTGAGAGGATACTTAAAAGATTGAGGCAGTCAAGAATTGGCAGAGGCCAACCTTTTCGACTGACATAAGAATCTTTTTGGGTTTAGCTGGTTACTACCACAGGTTTGTTGAAGGATTTTTATCCATATCTACACCGTTGACTGGACTAACTCAGAAGAAGGTTAAGTTTCAGTGGTCAGATGAGTGTGAGAGGAGTTTCAAGAGTTAAAAAAAGGGACTACTGCCCTAGTGTTGACCTTATTCGAAGGAGCTGGCAGATTTATTAATTATTGTGATTCCTTGAGAGTGGGATTGGGATGCATACTGATGCAGAAGGGTAAAGTTGTTCCTTATTCTTCCGGGCAACTCAAATTGCATGAGAAGAATTATCCTACATACGACTTGGAATTGGTAGCGGTGGTTTTTACTCTCAAAATATGGTGCCACTATCTATATGGAGCGCATGTTGATGTATTCACAAACCATAAGAGCCTGCAATATGTTTTCACCCAGAAAAAACTTAACTTGTGACAAAGGAGATGGCTTAAGTTACTCAAGGACTATAACATGAGCATCCTCTACCACCCAGGTAAGGCTAATATGGTTGTTGATGCTCTTAGCAAGTTTTCTATGGGAAGCACTTGCCATGTAATGGAAAAGAAAAAGGAGTCTGCTAAAGAGGTTCACAGACTGGCACGATTGGGAGTTCAACTGGATGATCGGGTGATGGTGGAGTACTTATGCATAAGAGGTCTACATCATCTCTAGTAGTGAAGGTGAAGAAGAAGCAAGATCAAGACTCTATCTTGCTGCAATTGAAAGCAGATGTGCATGAGCAGAAAGCGATTGCTTTCGCCAAAGGGGGAGGTGGAGTATTGAGATACCAAGGCAGATTGTGTGTTCCAAATGTTGATGGTATTCGAGAAAGGATCATGGCAGAAGCCCATAAATTTATATATTCGATCCACCCTGGGTCAACCAAGATGTACCATGACTTGAGAGAAGTCTACTAGTGGAGTGGAATAGAGAAAGACATTGTTGGGTTCGTTTCCAAGTGCCGGAATTGCCAACAAGTTAAAGTTGAGGACCAAAGTCCATGTGGAGTAGCTCAAAATTTTAGATTCCAAAATGGAAATGGGAGATGATTAATATGGACTTCGTCACAGGTTTATTGAGGTCCCGTAGACAGTATGATTCGATTAGGGTGATAGTTAATCGAATGACAAAATCTACATACTTCTTGGTAGTGAAGACGAATAACACTGCAGAGGCTTATGCCTGGTTATACATAAGAGAGATTGTTAGAGTGCATGGAGTTCCCTTGTCTATTATCATCTCAGACAGAGGAGCCCAATTCACTGCTCCGTCTTGGAGGTATTTCCAGAAAAGCTTAGGTCCAAAGGTGAAACTTAGCACTGCTTTCCACCCACAGAATGATGGCCAGGCAGAGCACACAATTGAGACCTTGGAGGTCATGTTGAGAGCCTGCATCATTGACTTCAAATATCATTGGGATGACCATTTGCCTCTGATTGAATTTTCCTACAACAACAGTTTTCATTCGAGTATTCAGACGGCTCCCTATGAGGATCTTTATGGGAGGAGATGTAGATCAACGATTGGTTGCTTTGAGGTAGGTGAAGTAAAATTTATTGGACTAGACTTGGTTCACCGAGCCATGGAGAAAGTGAAGATCATCCAAGAAAGGCTAAAGATTGCACAAAGTCGATCGAAATCCTACACCAATGTTAGAAAAAGATACTTAGAGTTTGAGGTCAACGAATGGGTGTATTTGAAGGTGTCACTTATGAAAGGTGTGATGCGATTCGGGCAGAAAGGGAAGTTGAGTATGAGGTACATTGATCCTTACTAGATTGTGAAAAGTGTAGGCAATGTGGCTTATGAGTTGGAGCTACCACCAGAGTTAGCAGCCATCCACCTAGTCTTTCACATTTCCATACTTAAGAACTGTTTGGGAGATCCATAGATGGTCGTACCTATTGAAAGTATAGGAGTGAAAGACAGTTTGAGTTATGAGGAGATTCTTGTTCAAATCCTTGATTGTTAGGTTTGCAAGTTGAGAACCAAAAAGATTGCATCTGTCAAGGTATTGTGGAGGAATTAGTTCGACGAAAAAGCCACATGGGAAGCCGAAGAGGATATGAAGGCCAAGTACTCTCAATTATTTCTACCCGTTGAAGATGAGAAAGTTGATGGTAATGATTTGTTCCTCTCTCTTGAGTCTTGGCTTGTTTCGAGTTTGACTAACAATAGCGCTCTAGAGTTCGACTGATGATTGAGTTGATCTGTTGACTGTTATTTGCCTAATTGCCTAATTGACTGATTGCGTAGTGATTTGTAAGTTGTTTGATTGTTAGAGTCTAGATAGGATTCATGCCTTGACTAGGTTCCTAGATGTCTCATCATTCGAGGATGAATGATCCTAAGGAGGAGATAATGTAATACCCCAAAAAATTTAAAAGTGAAACAGGTCCTCAGAACTGGTTCTATGAGAGGGGGTTAGGAGTCGTGGTCTAGAGTAGGCCTATGGACCAGGTCGTATGAGGTGTTCCAAAGTTGAAAATTTTTGGCCAAGTATAGAAGTGAGTCTACGATAAGGAACATGACCCATAACCTGTTCCATGGCCTATGTGATAAGTCGTAGAATGAGAACCAAAAATCAATAATTTTGGTCTAAATTTTACGAGAGGTAACATGGATCATAATCTGTTCCATGGCTCGTCTGACAAGTTGTAGAATGAGATCCAGAAATCTAAATTTTGATTTGTTTTCATGAGAGAGAACCACGACCCATGACCTATTTCGTAGGCAATAAAAAGGGTTTCGTGGTCCACTTTCGATAGTTTTTCTGAAGGGTAATTCTATCTTTTTTCATTCTTTTTGATTAAACCATAACGTTTTGAACTTGTTTTAGACCCCTTATTAGAACCCTAAGGGTATTACTCCATAAAAATACTTAGAAATTCTAGAGAGTATCGAGGAAGGGGAGAAAGCTAGGGTTCCAAGCACGTGAGTAAATATTATCTGAGAGTTGACTGTTATTTAAAATCTCGAGGTATGTAATGCTAACTAGAACATGAATTTTGTTTTTTCATGTGACCCATAACCCGAATTGATGGAGTTGTGAATGAATTGAGTTTTCCATGGATATTTTCTTGAAGATTTTTCTTAAATTCTAATATATTCCTATATAATATTATGTGAATTAAAGATTTTATGAATTAAATACTTGAAATAGATGATTTTACTGTTCTACATGAACCCCAGAATGAATTCTTGTTATTTTTAGATATTGCACTTAAATGGGTATGCATAAGTGTAATGACCCGTTAGGTTATTCTGAAAACTAATCCTCTTGCGTTTCAGAAAATATCATTCTCGTAAATTTTAAAGGAGTCTTTTGGACTATTTGACAAGTTCTGTTACTGAGTTGAATGGTAGTTTTAGATAATTGAGTTAGTTGATGAGCTAAAGTGATAATTTAATTAAAATTCTACATCACTTATACCATATTTACTAATGATTAAGTTAATATAATTCAAAACTTTTAGTACATAATTAGTTTTTAAAAGAATAATAAAAAGAGAACAAATAGGGTTGAACAATTACCCTTCGATGGCGAGAACGAGCAGTTCATGCCAGGAAATTGTTAACCCAGTTCTTGATTGCTATATATGTTTGTAGGATGAGTGGTATGAAAGCTCCTATACATAATAATATTTTATGTTTCGTCAAGTATAATTAGTACTATGTATAATGGATAAAAAGAAAGAGAAATAGTGGAAGTTGAATTGTTGTATGATGAGATAACAATCTCCAATGGGGGCTAACGATTGGTTCTTCGTAAGGCAAAATCATGTCAATTTCATACAACCAATGGCGTCAATAGTTGGCTGGCTCTTTACTATTAATTAAGTTGATATTGTAATATGAATTTAGGTTTAATTATCTTTTAGTTTTCTTGAGAATACTGAAAAATTATGTAAATGGAAAGAAAAGTTTTGCATATTCTATTACGAATTAGTTTTTGATTATTTTCGTAGTTAATTTTGATTCCATGTCATGGGTTTAAGTATGCAAATTTCTTGTGGTTATCATATTATGATTTCAATTTTGATATATTGAGATTGAAATTAAATTATAATTGTAACATATTACATAAAATACCATTAAGTTCTATTATTTGGAGAAATTAAGAGTTAACCCTAGGCTCAAGATTAGGAATTTGACTATATATTTTTGGTGTTGTCAGTTTTTAAACCTTATTATGATAATTTATTTGACTAGATCGTGGTATGACAAATTCTATTCGAAAGGGAAAGGCTCAAGTATTTGATTGATCATGATTCGACTAAGGCAAGTAGACTTTCAAAACTTTGTAATTCTTGTAGAATTCTCAAATTATCCTTTCTTCTACGTGTGATTCATAAAATATTTTTAATAATATAAACATGGGGTGATTAAATATATATTTGAATTGGTGTGGTGTTGTAGCACTTGAATTGAAAATGGAGTTAATTGATGTGAATTCTATATTGAGATATATGGTTATGATTGGTGATTATGAGTGGATTTGTTGTGGACTTCATCTCATGATCATTCATTCTATGTCACACATACTTGCATTGGTTCTGGCATTAATATGAGTGAGATAGTGAAAATTGGGGACGAGGTCTTTATCGGTCGAGATGTGATGTCGAGGTCATTGCCGGCGATATTGTGATATTGAGATCTTTCTATTGACATTGTGATCCCGAGCTCATTGTCGGTGATATTGTGATACTGGGATCTTTTTAGTGATATTATGATACCAATATCATTGTCGGCGGTATTGTGACACTGAGATCTTGTCTAGTGATATTGTGATGCTGAGGTCATTGCTGGTGATATTGTGATCTTTGCTACTGAAATTGAGATGCTAAGGTCATTGCCTGCAATTATTGTATAAACATGGCATCTCATCCTTGCATATTCTTGTATGGCATGATATTATTTCTGTGATTGGTTGTGTTATCAATTGTGAGTTGTGGCTTGTGAATTTGAATTGTGATATTGTGAAAACTATCTTATTGTGTATTATGTGTTGCTTGGCTAGACTGATTTTCTGTGCAGATTATAGTTGTGTAGGTCGGTTAGGATGAAAGGTGTTTATGTATTATATTGGACTTGCTTTGTTTTGTTGGTTGACTTGCTGGGTGTCATGTGGTTGGTACTCGCCCCTTGCTTCTACATTTTTATAGGTTATGCGCCCGGATCTTTGTTATACTCTCTTATCTCTTTTTATCCGAGGCTTTCTGTGGATATTAGTGAGGTACCTATTTGTCATCTCAGCGGGCCTCATCCTCCTATTTATGATCTTATTCTACTTTAGAGACAACATCATTTTAGACTTGTATTTTTCTTTCAGTTCTATTGTACACATTAGAGGCTTGTGTACGTGACAACTAAGTTTTGGGGGATTTTAATTAAGTTGACTTATTATTCGCAGTTAAAATTTTCACTTTATATTATCCTTTCGCATTTTATTGTTATAATTGGACTGTAGGCTGACTTGTCTTGGTGGGATAAGACGAGTGTCATCACATCAATATTTGGGTCGTGACAATAAGTATAACTTGAGCCTGAAGAGTCTAGAGAATTCCTAAGCGTTAAGTTACTCTACTCTTGTTTCCGAACACTACACGTGGAATGATGTGTGATAGAGAGTCTAGATGAGTCATGAGTTATTCCTAAAAGAATGTTCCTGATAGTTGATGTGATGAATTGAGTTGACGAATGTCCAATGAGACTAGTTGATTGAGAGTGATTGTCTTATGAGCATTGAGTCTTGGGAGGAGTATCTAACACCGAATTGAGTAAGAGTAAGTCCAACTCAAACTCAATAACTACGTCACCAAACGTAAGAAAGGATTGAAATCGTTAAGTCAGATGTTCCTTTTGATAGGTCCCTGAAACAATAAAGGACTTAGTTGATTGGATCCATTATGGATCGATTTATTCTTTACCCTGAAAACGGTTGTGGCAACATCAACAAAATTGGTGTACGATCAAAGGCTCATAAGTGATTGTTGTCAGATAAGAGAAACTCCTAGATAGGTTCCATATTAATGGTACTCTGATTGGATTGGATTGATTTGGAGTGTGTTGATTGGTCATTGTCTACTCTTATATCTTGCTTTAGATAGACACTTGACATCTTGATTGGGTTTCTTATTTGTTGATTTGAGTTATCTGAGTTGATAGTATTCTACCTTGATGCATGTTTCATTCAGCATTTTTACAAACTCATACATTCCACATACTGACGTCCATTTGGGCCTGCATCTTTTCATGATGCAGAGAAAGGTACCACAGATCATCAACAGGCACTCCGTTGAAGATCTTCTCCTTATTCTAGCTGATTGTTGAGTCTTCCTCGAGTTCGGGGGATGCATATTATTTCATCTAGTTTCAGAGTTAGATTATTAGACTTGTTTATTTTTTATTTGAGGTGGCCATGGGTTTGTCATGGTACCATCTAGACATCTCATTCATAGACTAGATTTGGAATTGATGACTTGGATATTGTCTGACTAGTTTCTTTCATATTAGTCCTGTTGATTTGTTTTGACTAGCTTTAATTGAGGTTGTCCACCTTTTATTATTTTTAGTCTTCCACTGATAGTTGTCATTATCCATCTTTGTATGTTGATTTTATTGTACTTACTGATGTGTTGTCAAAATACAACATATCTAATGCCTAAAAAAGGGATTTAGTGAGTTCTTAATGAGCTTTTTATGATTTTTATGTATTTTTTGTGTTGTTCTTGCAGAAAAGTTAGGTTGGCATGATTTTGAAGAAAAAGTGCAAATTTTGCTAAAGCATAGGACATACAAGCTCTCACCTACGAGTCGTAGCCCAAGCTACGAGTCATAGGGTGAGTTGTAGCAAGAAACAGAGACCAAAAATCAGAAAACCAGCTAAGTGGAGATCACCCCTACGAGGCCATCCTACGAGTCGTAAGTCTCATTACTACTCGTATGGGTGGACTCGTAGCAGGAATTAGAGAGCCAAAATGTTGGACCAAAAAACTGGAGGCCTAGACTAAGAGAGGATCGTACAAGTTGTAGCCCAAACAATGACTCATATCAGTGGGTCATACTAGCTGAGTCCAAGATGCCAAGATCCTAATACGAGACCCCGATTATGACTCACAGGTCACCCTACGAGTCCTACCTATGAGGCATACCAGCTGCCAGCTGTCTTTTCTGTAGACTTTTTAGGGTTTACTTGTACACCCTATAAATACATTAAGTTAGGGTTTCATTTCATATGAGATATCAGACATTGTAGACTTAGGAATTTGCCTTTGAATATTCTCTCAAAAGTATTTTAGGGTTCTTAGTTTAGTTTATTGTTTTCTCTTGGAAAATCCATTTTGGGATTGCAAATCTTGCATTGTACACTTTATCGACCTATCAAGCTTTGGATTTGCAATTTGTGGTGTCTACACTATTCATTATTCTTGGCAAAACTCACAACTATGTCTTGTATTTGCATTCTTGTTTATTTTGCCTTAGCCATGAGCAACTAAGCACCCACAACTTGGGGTTGTGGGAACCACGGGTAGTTGACATGAAATAACCTAGGTTTATATTTCTATGATTGGGGTTTTGCATATATTGTCTATTTTCCTTCATTATGATTGTTATTTGGTGGTGGCCAACACCAAACCCCGCCTACTATCATGGTTTCGACTAAGGTAGTGACGAATAGGAAAATGGAAGTAGATGACAGGATTCAATTGATGTGTACTCGTCTAATCAACCAAACCTGACGAATGGGTGGTTGACTGGGACAATAGGTAATGGTTAGTTGGCACGCCATGGTGGCCGATCAAGCGCCATGGTGAAATTCGACATTCACCTTTACAAGAGGGCTGGAAGAACCTAAGTTACCATCTTGCATGCGAATCTCCAATTATAGTTATGATATCTAGAGTAATCGAGTCAACGAACTATGGGGAACACAATTCCCAAGTTGTCCCTAAAATTGAGTGTTTTCTCGCTTCATAGTTTAGTGTTTATTTTACTTTGTTTTTAAATCACAACCCCCCCTCCCCATTTAGAGATTGTAGTTACAAATACTTGAAATAATTAGTAGTGAAGTCTTGTAGTCAAGGCCTGTATTCCCTGTGGATTCGACCCTAACCTTCAGTTAGGTTAATTGCTGACAACAACCGCTTTCTTATTGGAGCGTGAACATCATCAAAAATTATGGCGCCATTGTCGGGGAATACATCTAGGTTTTTACTTGAGTTCACTATTAGTTAGTCCTAGTGTTAATTTCTAGAGTCTTGTGTATTTTACTTTTGTTTTTGTTTTGTTGTTTGATCTTACTTGCAGGGTCTGCTAGATTGTATGCCCAGCACAAGGAGCTGAGGTGACCCCTTAGTTCCGATTAAATTGGAGATCCATCGACTTTTCAGAAGAATGGCTCAAGTGAATGAAGATGTTGCGGTCGAGGAGGAGATAAATATGAATGATGATGATATGGAAAGATAGGAGAATCCACCACTGAGGGATAACAGGCCATAATTTAGGGACTTCAGTGAAAATGCTTATGGATGGAATCAGTACTGATTGAACGCTATGGCCATGGACGTTACTGGTGCTATAGTACTTCCTACTCTACCGGCAGATACTAAGTACATAGTATCGAGTGGATTTCTCCAGATGCTCCAAAAACGTGGCTTATTCACAGGGCTTCCGTCATAGGATCCCCATCGTCATCTCCAAAATGTCATCTTTGTGTGCAAAAGTGTCATGGGGACACAAAACATTTCTAACTGATGTTGTTGGCTTGAGGGTTTTTCCATTGTCATTGACCGGTAATGCAGCTGTGTGGTTGTCTGAGCTTCCTCCGGGTACCATCACAAGTTGGGCAGAGCTTCAAAGAGTGTTCTTAGAGAGATATTTTCCGAGGTAGAAGAAAATGAAGCTCAAGGACCAAATAAATAACTTTGAGCAATTGCCTGGAGACTTTTTTAGTACTACATAGGAGATATTCACTAAATTCTTGATGATGGCCCTCGATCATAAGATTGTTGATGATGCTTTGGTCGAGTTTTTCTATAGAGCACTTGATGAAAATAGCAAAGCTTGTGCCAACACAATAATGGGAGGTGTGTTTCTTGACCAACCGTTTGAGCTAGTAGCCGCAAGGACAGAGCAAGTGGTGAAAACTAATAGAGCATGGGGTCAGAGTGAGCGTGGTGCAACAAAGAGTACCACCAATAGTGAGCAACCAAAGGTTAATGAAGAGATTATGGAGCAACTTGTTCAACTCCGTACTAGCATGGACTTGGTTTTAAAGCAAAACCAAGCAAGTGTTCAAGTGATAACCGATCAACCTCCAAAGACTCCAATATGTGATGATCCATTCTTTGATGAGGATGCATGTTTTGTAAGCAACCAATCGGCGGGTTTCCGGAACAACCCCCAAGGATCCAATTCGAATTATTAGAGGCAAGGTTCCGAGAATCAA
>JAPFFP010042969.1:0-36330 GCA_026153255.1 Solanum medicagineum
TTGGATCTTATTTTTTGCAGGTGAGGTTAGTCAGTAAAACAGAGGAAACTCTGCCGAAATTTCGGTAGAATCCCAGACTAGCTTATTAAAGGAATTGAGTTTAGTATGTATTCACGTGTCCCTATCGGGCACTGGTCACGACCCCAGGGTGGGGTGTGACAATATTTTATTATATAAACGTACAAATATACTAGGTAGAATACCACAAATTGACGTCAACCACTAATTAATATACTAATATTTTGCTCTTCAAATATCCTCCTATTGTAATAAATAAATAAATTTAGCTCGATCAAAATCAATTAAAAATATACCTATTAAATCTTTACTTAGGTCTTTTAATTAAATACTCTAAAGTTTATTCGTATTGAATTTGAAAAAACCTATTACCTATTCGTCGACAAATGTTAAACTCTTTCAAGTTCTTGGTCCACTACCAATAAGTAAGAATTTTATTATCTAGTAAAAATTTTATATTTTTACAATATTAATTGGCACAACTTCATTCATCAAGTCATTCTCAGAATCGATTGCGCGATTGTCTAAAATAAATCATTGAAAAAATAATAAGAACAATATATAAATTTATAACAAAATATAATTTATAAGATGATGAAGAAGTACTACCTTACTTGAGATATTACATTACTTGTATAGATTAAACTTGTGAATAGACAGAAATGTTATTTTCAAATAAGAGAAATTTTTAAATAATAGAAATTTATTATACTCAACTAACAAAAATAAGGACATAATATAATTTGAATTAAGCAGCTTAAGCTTACATAAAAATTAATATTATTTTTCTTAAATTCAAAAAGAGAAAAAGAAAAGGCAAAGAATATGAAACAAAGAAAGTGAGTATCTGATATAAGTCAACCTGATAATCATATTGAAGTTCGGGAAAAGTATAAAATAAGATCTAAAGCGAGAAAAAAGTTGATTGCAATTTTAAAATAAGAAAAAGCAGGATGAATTGTTGAATGATTGATAAATCAAAAGTTGAAATTGAAGCTTTTTTCATAGAAGTAGAGAATTATTATATTTAGAACAAAACTTATCACCATATAATTAGGATTCATGGTGAAATTAAAAAAGTTTTTATTGAAATAATAGTGTCATAAAGGAAAAAGAAAAAAAATGATAAATTAATTAATTATGGTAAAAAGAAATTGACAAACGAATTAATTATGGTAAAATATTTTCAAAATAGGACTTTTCTGCCAAAGCCCTTTAATAATGCCTCCAAAACTTCACCCATGTTACGTCACATCTTGGAATTATTTGTGTCAAATTGTTTAAATTCAATCTTCCTTACAACTACGTTTTCCCCTTTTAAAAAAGAATCTTTTTTTAATTATCATTTAAAAATTCTTTTTGAATATTTTCTTTTTGAATCAAGTCTAAGTTTATCGGAAAATGAGTCTCTGTGTAGGGATTTAACCGTAATAAGAAAATCATCTTCATTTAATTTTAGTGAAAAGTATTCTTTGTGCAGGAGTTTAACTATAATAAGAAATCATCTCCAATTAATTTTTATGACATTTGATATTGGTAAATAATAATAAAAATAATTTTAAAACGATGGTGAAAAGATAATTTTGTCTAAAAATAAGTATTTTAATAAATAGCAAAAAGTTCAAAAAATATTTCTAAAGTACCTTCATGCTTTTAATATAGTATAGATATTAATTTTATTATTTTGAATATTTAACAAAGTACAATTTAATATTACCATATTTGGAGAGTCATTCTCAATAGTGGGGGTTCATCCATCTACTACTGATAGATGTGAAATTTATCCCAAAATTACCTTTATAAAAACTAAAAAAAAAATTGGTGTATTAAAAAGCTATAAAGTTTTTTGGAAATACAAAAATTGATATAATACCTTGGTATTGTTTAGTTTTAACATCACAAGATGCTATTACAATTCTTTCAACATTCAACCTTTGCATTAGTTTTGTATCTATTCTGATGATTCACCCCATGAAGTTATTGTTTCCCTATCACAACTGAATTTAACAACTAAATACATAAGAATAAATTTTGAAATTTATAATACAAGTTTTTTTCATAAGTATAAATTTTGAAATTTATAGTAGAAGATTTTTTCAAATCTAAGATTATTTGCAGTTTTCATAACAATTTTTTAAAATAAATTTAACTTGTCATTCACTAGTACAATCTCTCTTCGTATTGATTTTTCCCCAATGAAGATCTTTGAACTCTCAAAATATTCCAAGTATATCTAAAAAAAAGAATAAAGAAAAAATTGTTAAGTAAGACGAACATATTATTTTTATATTAAATAGTTGATAAAATCTGAAAGACTAACCCAATTTTTTTCCCTTTGATACATAATATTGTATGTTCAAACGAAACAAAATTGTTTGAAAAGAGACAGCAGAAAACTGACTGCTGCAATCCTAGACTATAGTGCTATCGATGAATCCAATCTCAACTCTTTGGTTACCGATAGAAAATTCAGATTAGTATTATTAATGCGCCCATTTATAATATAATAAACTTTGCCTTGTTGCAATTTTTCGTCCCACTTTATAACATGATCATCAAAAAGTGTAGTATTAATTTTTATTGCCTGATTTAATCATTAATGACTAAAATATATATGTAATTAAAATATAAAAAAATTAAGAAAATATTACCTCTTCGTCAACACATGTTAAAGTCTTTCGAGTGTCTTCATTGGTACCGTTTTTATATTATTTTCTTGGTTCATAGTCAATAAACAAGACTTTAATATTCAGTATGAATCGTGTTTTCTTAAGCTATTAATTGACACAAGTTCATTGATCAAGTCCTTCTCAGAAAGATGTTAATTATAAAATAAGATAAAGTTTTAGATAACGAAAATATATTAGCCTCAACTAACTAATCTATGGTCATAATATAATTTAAATGAAGCAAGTGAAATTGACATAACAATTAATTTTATTTTCTTTAAATTCAAAAAGTGAAAAGAAAAGAAAAAATATGAAACAACGAAAGTGAGTGTGTAATATAAGTAAACCTGAGAATCAGACTGAAGTTTGGGAGATATAAGTAAACGTGAGAATCAAACTGAAGTTCGGGAGAAAGCGTAAAATAAGAAAATGGAAGCCGAATTGTCTTGTTGAATAATTGATGAATAAAAAGTTGAAATTGAAGTATTTTTATAAAATTGGAGAAGTCATAAATCAAAAAGAAAATTAATATTTTATTATATTTAGGACAAAATCTTTCATCATATAATTAGGATTCATGGTGAAATTAGAGAAATTTTATTAAAATATGGTAAACTATTTTCAAACAATTAATACGTTCTTCCTTTAAAAAAAATCTTCTTTTTGTTAAATTACGTTCTCCCCTTAAATTTTTTTATAAAAAAATTATTAAGTGAAAAAAATATCTAATGTTTCCCTTAAAAAACAAAAAAACTTTTTTTAACAGGTTCTCCTTTTTCCTAGAAATAAGAATATTCTAACTTTTCTCCTTAAAATAAGGAAAAATATTTTTATAAGCAATGGAGGTGAAACCGCCTTCATGTTTTCCCCTAAAAACCTAAAGTTTTTTTTTTATTATTATTATTATTTGAAAGTTTCTATTAATACCTTTTCCATTTTTCCTTTTAAACAAAAACTTTTTAGTAATTATTGTTGGAAACTTTTTTGGGCTTTTTTAGTTATTATTATTAGAAATTTTTTTAGACTATTTTATTTGAAAAAGATTCTTTGTGCAGGGATTTCATTATAATAAGAAAAATCATTTATTTAATTTTGTTATATTTAATATTATTAAAATAGTTAAAAGTATATAGTTAAAAGATATGGTGAAAAGACGATTTTTGTTTAAAATGAAGTCTTTCAATGAAGGGTAAAAAGTTCAATCAAAAGTTGAAATTGAAGTGTTTTATAGAAGTAGAAAAAAATCGAAAAGGAAAGAAAATAATATTTTATTATATTTAGGACAAAATTTTTCATCATATAACTAGGATTCCTACTGAAATTAGGAGAACTTTTTTTTTATTGTATTTATTTTCAAACAATTAGTACCTTTTCCCCTTTTAAATTTATTTAATTATTAAAATCATTATTTGGATTTCCACTTCAAAGACGGAACTTGTGTTACCTTAAAGAAAAAAAAAAGTAAAAAAATAAAATTAATCAAACCATGTTCCCTACAAAAAAGAAAAACTTTCCTAGAGGTTTTTTTCTTATTTTTTTTTTCTTTTTCACGTGTTTTCCATTTTATTTATTTACTTTTGACTAATTTCTTTTTACACCTAGTCCATTTTAGTTGGAAAAGAGATTTTTTTATTTAATTTCCCTTTTTGACTATTGGACATGTTTTTTTTTTTTTTTGCTGGCTAATTTTCTTTTACACCAATCTATTTTAGTTGAAAAAGGATTCTTTGTTTAGAGATTTTTTTATTTAATTTTTATTTTTATTTAATATTACTAAAATACTAAATCTAAAAAAAAAAAGGTGAAAAGGCGGTTTTCCCTAAAGATGATCTTTTAATGAACGGCAAAAAGTTCAAATAACATTATTAAGGACCTTCACACTTTTAATATAATATAGATTAATGCTTATGATATGAACACGTGGCTTGGATGGACTGCCTTCGGGGGTCACATTCGTCGTGCACGGCTAGCCTCTAGCTCCAAATCGTGACAAAAGTGGTATCACGTCACAAGATTTTGTCACGAACCAAGCCTAGGGCCTAGACGTGACATGGTGCAAGGGGAACCCGAAGCGACCCCAAGCAAGCCTCTTTGAACATCATTACACATCCTTTGTCGCGGAAGCAATAACACAAGCATCAAGAGATAATAAAGTGGGGCAACCGAGGCAAAGGGAAAACACTTTCATGTCATAGACATCTAGAACAACAGAGTCGAGGCTCTTAGCATCGATATATAAAATGTCCAACAAACACCTCTAATACATAGATAAGAGCGGGGGCCAATACAAAGTAACCGAGGTCACCCTCATAGTCAAAATAGAACATAAAGAAGAATGTCTTAATACATAATAAGAGAAACATAGACTAAGGTCCCCGAAGTGGAGGACTCACCAACTAGCTTGAGTAGTATCGAGCTAGCCATGTCAAAGAGGAGGATGGTCAACTTGGGCACCGGTTCCTACATGGTAATATCATGTAGGCATAGAGTATGCATTAGCACGTTTAAATGTACTAAGTATGTAGGATGCAATGCAACAATAATTAGGCATCATAGTCAAAATGCACAATAGACAATAGGCATAATATAACAATATGGCATGTATGATCAATGCATAAGTAACTCATGCTCATATAGGATATTATATCTGTTGAAGAGACCAAGCTAGATTTCCAAACTACAAACCCCTTTGTAGGTTGGTGATGATGCCGCCCCATCACCTAAGTGGTGAGGTACAAAATCCTAACTAGGTTGATGACGATGCCGCCCCATCACCCTGATGGAGAAGTACAAACGCTTCACTAGGTTGATGAGTACAAACCCCCATCTAGGTTAGTGATGATGCCACCCCATCACTAGGTGGAGAAATATAAACTCTTCACTAGGTTGATGAGTACAAACCCTTATCTACGTTATCTGGGTTCTTACTCCCCCAGGATTGGGAATGGTCTAATGCAACATTTTATATAGAATGTATCATACATATAAGCTCATTTCATCATCATATAGTCAATCATATCATATCTCATGCTTTGGACCTTTGATTACTCAAGAAACCATATCCGAACATTTTATCAAACACTTAGAGGGTGTGTAATTCTAGTAAAAGACCATGAAATATAGAGATAAAATCATGCAAGAAAATCCATCGTAAAGCCATCAATTAACACTTTGCAACACCTCAAGAAACATATATCTATACCCCTCCTCAAATCTTACAATAGATCAAAGTTTATATCTCAAAACATAACAAAACAACCACAATTTCACATATCTTTAACATAGTGTGCAGTGAATTTCATAATAAGCAAGACGCATTTGTAAATCAACTTTAAATCATGCAATTTAAGTAAAAGGAGGCTTGAGTATCATGGGTGAAAAGAATCCATGAAAGAAACCAACATACCTTAGCTTGAAAATGAACATGGTGAAGATTAGAGATGGAGACTTGAAGCTTGAAGAAGAATCTTGAAGGAAAACCTTAGTTTCGGATGAGGGTTTGAGACTTGAATTTGGGAGTGAAAATATGGTTAAGTGTTTGAGTGAGGATTGGGGAATGTTTAGGATGATATGAGGGTGAAATAATGCTAAGTATAGATGAAAACACGTTTGGGAACACTTAGGCCCAAGACCCAAAAGCCTTGGACTGAGGTAGAAATCACTGGCAACAAAATATAATGGTGTGCGTCTGGTCCGCGACTCGGACCTGGCTCGGAGGCCAAT
Source organism: Solanum medicagineum (assembly GCA_026153255.1). NCBI lineage: Eukaryota > Viridiplantae > Streptophyta > Magnoliopsida > Solanales > Solanaceae > Solanum > Solanum medicagineum. The sequence continues at coordinate 6,411 of JAPFFP010042969.1, forward strand.
TTAAGATATGTTCGTGATAGCTGCACATCACAGCACTATCATGTATTGATTCTGGATAAGAAAATTTATGAAAAATGAAATTGCTAATCGTTTACTCTTAAATCGGGGTTAGACCCTTTTCCCCCTAGTTTTGACCCCCTAAATAAGAATATGAAGTCGTATTTTTGATATCATGCACGAATTTTGAGATATATAGAATTTAAAATTATGAGCATTTCGATACACATTTCCAGGCACTTTTTGGGGTCGTTTTAGATTTGGAAGCATCCTAGGTAGTCCAACAAGCTGGATCGAATAGAGTCTTATTCATTGGTGTGAAGCAGGACACATCCATGAATAGGATGCTATAAGTTGTTTTAGGAAAACTTTGCTTCTTTTGTAATCTATGTTGTGCCTTTAAAGCTACTATGTCCTAATGCTCATCCTTTCAACTTTCAAAAATGGCTCCATAACATGCTCTATTTCCAAGGGGAAATGATGTCAATGTGAACCAAGTTCCTCTAGACCCTTAAGCCCCTTAAGTCCTCAAGCAGACCAAGTGTCTAATGATGAGTTTAGAGCCACAATTACTATGTTGGCTCAAGTTGTTGCTTCTCTAAAGAAGACTCCTACCCCGCCTTCGAGAATAAGAGATTATGGAAGGACGAATTCCTCAGAGTTTAATGGTTCAACGGTGGATGAACACCCACTAGAGTTGATGGATGAGATGTATAAGGTGGTTGAGATTATGGGAGCATCTTATGAAGAAAAGACCGAGTAAGTGGCTTATTGTAACTACCCCGAGTTTAAGAGCCTTGAGTATAGAAAAGATGGCCTGAAGTCTAGTTTACAGGGTGACTTACGACCCATAAGTTGACATACGACCCGTAGGTTCCATTCTTAAACATATATCTTTAGGAAGGGGAAAAGTTTCCAACTATGGGGTAATCCACGGACCAAGTGACAGCCGTATATGGCTTCGTTAGTGGGACCCAGGCATGAAGGAAATTTGGAGATTTTTGAAAGATGACCTATGAGTTATCAAATGGCCCGTAAAGTATGATACGACTCGTAAATGTCCTCCGTGGAATGAGGCCAAGAAAAAGGTGAAAATGGCTAAGTGTGGAAGGACATTATGAGTCCAACCACGATGCATGAATGATTATATGGCCCGAAACTAGTGTCCATGGTTTTCAGTCCAACAAACTCAACTTTCAGGAAAATTCACATATATTATTAGAAGAAGGGACTTCCAGTTGATGGATTGACTTACTACTTATATTAGTGGTCTCATAGGTCAATTCTGACAGTTTTAATGAGAGACAATTTTGTCATTTCTATTCAAAATCTATGTCATTTTAGGGATGGAAAAGAGGCCCTATATAAGTCTCTAAGACTAATCGCTTCATTCGTTTTCTCATTTTTTACTCTCAAATATTCTAAGGCAAGAAAGACACTCTTAAGGCAAGGCAAGAACTAAGGTTTCTGAATTCTTTCTCAATCTTACAAGTTTTTTTTTCTCCAGTTATCTGAGATATGTGAGTTGATTTATGGGTGTCATTTTACCCATGACGTTCCCTATTAAGCACTTTATCTTTTCTTTAAGTTTCTCAAGTTAATGTGCAAGATTATGATGATTTCATGATATTTATGTTATTATAAGATACTTATGAAGTTACCAACTATTTTGTTAAGTAAACATATGTATATATGAAGTTACCAACTATTGTGTTAAGCTGCCAACTATCTACCTTATGCATTGCCTCAAATTAATCTTGAGTCATGTTCCTTGTGCCTACTTAAGCTTACTTTATGTATCGTATGTATCCTTATATGTTATGTTTAATAATGATGGCATTACAACTTCATTAATAGATTTCATCTCAGATACATAGTATATTCAAATGTATTAACACGAATTTTTTCTGTATGATTTAACCATGTAGGGATAGACACTCCTCCACCTGCTGGTGGCTAGTACTCAACATTCAAAAATAGCTTTATTATTCGTGGTAAGCCCTGAGTCTGAGACTCCTCCACTCATTCATCTATCTTGTATCCTTGCTTTACAATGTATTTGTAGCCCTTCTGAGTCTTTCACATTCTATGTTGCACTATTTTAGACTTCTTTCTATTTGATGAAGTTCGATCGATAGCGGTTCCATCGGCTTATGATGTAGTTTGTATGCATATGGACGAATAGATTGAATGTAGTATTTCCACTAATTTTTTTATGTTGTCTCATTATCAACTTGGCCCTTGGCCCCTTTCCGTTAGATTTTCTTCAATTTATTTTTATTGAGTACCTATAAATGCTTAAGATACTTGAGATGGGTGGGTGAGGTGCCTTCAGGTATCTCATTCGCCGTGTGATGACTAGGCCCCCAGGTCAGACCATTACAAATATGGTATCAGAGCACGAGGTTTTAAAGTGTTCCTCGGATATCCATGCATACCCTGCAGCATAGAGTCTCATTCAAGGTTGTGAAAAATGTCACTATCTTAAGTGGGAAGCTATGAGATAGTTTAGGAAAGTCTTCCCTTCTTTCTTATCCATGTCATGCATTAGAGTTGAGTAACGTTTTTCACTAACTAACTATGGGCTTTTGCTTGTTTCTAGATCATGCTGCCATGAAGAGCTCTCCAACAATGAACCACTTTGGAACAACAAATACCTCCACTCAAATAGGATGATGGAGTATCTCACACGCAGTTCAGTGTCACGTTCACCCTATTAGCCCAAGTATTTACCAATCAGGCCAATCAAGAGATAGCAACACCTCCTCAAGTGCCTACTCCGGTTGCCAGAGTATGAGATTTTATGCAGATAACCCTACCGGAGTTTCATGGGGCAAAGACAGATGAGGAGCCAGCTGAATTCATAGAGGAGGCCTACTAAGTGGTAGCAATGATGGGTATTCCATCGGAAGAAAAGGCCTAGTTGGTGGTTTACCTGCTCAAAGGAATTACCATAATTTGGTATAAGCAATGGGTCGACGAGAGAGGCTAAGGAGCAAGTCCTATTTGTTGGGAGGAATTCAATTGTGCCTTTTTGGACCAATTTTTCCCCATCGATCTTGGAGACGCAAAGGTCGAAGAGTTCATCAATTTGAAGAAAGGGAACTGAGTTTAAGGGATTATTCCCTCAAATTTACTAAATTATCAAAGTATGCTCCATTTATGGTCGCGGATCCGAGGGATCATATGAGCAAGTTAATTTCCAGGTGTCTCCGAGTTGGTCTCCAAGGAATGCAAGATGGCCATGTTGGTTAAGCATATGGAAATTTCCCCCTTGATGAGGTACGTGGAGCAAATTGAAGAAGAGAAGCTTCGTGAGAGGAAAAGGGAGTCTAAGAGGGCTCGAGTTGAAGGTGGATCTACTCTCACCAAGGGAGTAGTGGTCACAAATTCCAAGGTAGACTAAAGCAAAGTGGGAGAGGATCTACCAACACTCCTCCTCCTCCTCAGAGGACAAAGAGGTGGCTCCCAAGCCCCAAAGTCCAAATTTCCCTAAGTGCAAAAAGCTTCACAAAGAAGAATGCATAGCTGAGTCAAATGCTTGCTACACTTGTGGGAAGCCCGACCACCATGCTAAGGATTGTATAAGTAGAGGCATAGGTCCTTAAGGACAAAGTGTTCCAATCCAAGACGCCCAAAGGACCTACTGGTTCTATGCTCTTCATGGTCACCAAGAGGTCGAAGAAGCTCCGAATGTGGTTACCAATATGTTAAGAGTCGTTTATTAAGATGCATATGCACTTTTACATCTGGGAGCAACTTTGTCTTGTGTAACCCCATTCTTTGCATATAAGATTCATGCATGTCGCGAAATCCTCCACGAGACTTATGAGGTGGGTATCCCCATAGGTGAGTCTATCATGGCTTGAAGAGTCTATAAAAGTTGTCCCATTTCTATCTTGCATGAAGTGATTCCATGTGACTTAGTTGAGCTTTCCATGGTAGAATTCGATGTGATTATGGGGATGAATTGGTTACATGCTTCTTATGCTTCCATTGACATAGAACCCATAGGGTCAAATTCCAATTCCCTAATGAGCCATTTTTTAAACGAGAGGGTAGCAACTCTTCATGTAGCGGTCGGATCAATTCTTTTGTAAAGGCCCACAAAATGATTTCCAAGGGATGTATCTATCATTCAGTAAGGGTCAAATATGTCTCTTTGAAAGTTCTTTCTCTTGAATCAACCCTCATTGTAAGTGAGTTTCCTAATGTCTTCCCAAATGAGTTACCGGGTGTTCCTCCAGAAAGGGAGATAGACTTCGGTATAGACCTCTTACCTAATACTTACCTTATCTCAGTCCCTCCATATAAAATGGCTCTCATAGAATTGAAGGATTTAAAGGAGCAATTGAAGGATTTGTTGGAAAAGAGTTTCAGTAGACTAGACAGTCTCTATGGGATGCCCCAGTGTTATTTGTAAGGAAGAAGGACGGGTCGCTCTGTACGTGTATTGACTATCGACAACTCAATAAGGTCACCATCAAAAATACGTATCTTCTCTCGATGATAGATGATTTGTTTGATCAACTACATGGGTTACTCATTTCTCCAATATTGATTTGAGATCTGGTTATCACCGGTTAAGGGTCAGAGAAAGTACATCCCTAAGACGGCTTTACGGACTAGGTATGGTCATTTTGAGTTTGTAGTGATGTCATTTGGCCTTAAAAATGCGTCAGCAATGTTTATGGACCTCATGAATAGGGTATTCAAGCCTTACCTCGACATGTTCATTGTGGTGTTTATTGATGACATCCTTATCTACTACCAAGGAGAGAATGAGCACATGGAACACCTGAGGATAGTATTCAAAATCTGAAGGAAGCAGAAACTATATGGAAAGTTTCATACATGTGAGTTTTGGCTAGATGAGGTTGCCTTCCTTGGGCATGTGGTATCTAGAGAGAGCATCAAAGTTGATCCTAAAAAAACTGAGGTAGTGAGAAACTGGCAATGGCGATTGACTCCTACTAACATAAGGTGTTTCTCTGGACATCATGAACACTCTTAAATTATCAACAATGGCATCACAAGCTCATTTCATAAAATTATCTCACAAGCCTAAGTCACAACAATGGACTTTATCTTAGGATTCAAGTCATACATATCATCATTTCCTCTACCCCATTACCCAAATCACATCCACTAGAATTAGTTCACTAATTCACAAGTTTCACAAGTATTCACAGTCCCACAATTATTTCATAAGTCAAAGAATCGTAACATTTACAATTACCCAATCCGATATCCCATGCTCAAAGCTTACAATGGTATCATTCTATCTCATTTCATGCTACAATCACCCATACACATTCTCATAGGATAAAAAGATTCAATCATACTTAATAAGATGTTAGAAGTCCACTTGGCTTAATTGAAGTCCTAATCAGCTCAAATCCAAGTCTTTTCTCCTTCTACGATACTCAAAATCACCACAATCTCGAAGGTCAAACTGCACACGAACTAGCAATTGGACGAATTAATCGATAAAATCGACTACAAAACACCAAACCACTATCAATAATTAGATATACGCATCAAAATGAGTCAATTAATATCTATATTGATAGGAATTCAATCTTAGGGTTAAAATGGTCAAAATTTAGGTTATTTTTTGAAAGTCTCCAATTTGAAAAAATGAGTTTAAAATCATATTCTACACAATAAAAATGTAGTCTGTGGGTGAAAATCTCATAAAATTTCAGTAGAAATTGCGGGAGAAATCATCATTTAAAGTTTGAATCATATTATTGAAAAGCCATAAACATTGGAGGGTTGAAACCAAAATTCCAAGTCAAAATCATAATTTAACTACTAAAGATAAAAAAATTGTGCTTAATAAGTTTACCCAAATGAAAATTAATGAAAAAATCTTGCTCAAAATTGCACCTCCGAGCTTTTAGTATTCAAAAATGGAAGAAAATGGAGGAATAGTCAAAATGGAGTTGTTGGGAAACAAAGAGATCTTTTCAGTAGTTGACTTGCATTGACCAGACGTTGACTTTGGTCATCTGGCACCAACACCATTAAAAAACATGTTTTTGACCCTCAGAACTCATTTGGAACCCTGTAAGTATGAACCAAGTATGCAAGCCTACCAGAAATGACATTACAAACGCAATGGAATCATCAAAATTCACATTAGATCTTTTGAACATTAAATATTGACCAAGTCAAACTTATGATCCAAATTTAACTAAAAATTCAACTTGGGTCCAAAATTTCCATTTTAACTCCGAATTCAGCTTTGTTAGTTCTCCTAGACCAAATTCCACATTCCGAATTTCTTTACTACATCAAAACTCAAGTTGGCCTCAAAACTCAAAATTTTAAACTTAAAGACTTTAAAAACTCTTTCATTACTAAAATTCCATGTTTTTGTGAGTTTTTTGAAACTTCACTTTTCAACACATAGAAAAATGACCCAAAGCATCTCTTGAGAAGGGAAAAATGGCAATTTCATTAAAAATATAAAAAATGACCTTCGAGATCATTACACCTTTATGGTTTGAATGTAAATATTCTAAATTATTTGTTTCTATTAGAATGATGAATATTAAATCTAAATATAATATGACCCATATTCTTTTGAATGCAATGGCACAATAAATGAAGGATACAAGTTATCTAGATAACAACATACCTCATGATTAGTATCGGGCGAAGAAGTTAGTGTGGCAGCTTGGTTTAACTAGTCAAAAGATTAATTGTTGTATTAATTGATGTATGTTTTTTTACAAGTGTCATGACTCGGATCTAGGATCTAGAAGTGACATAGCGAATGGAAACCTGAGAGTCCCCAAACAAGCCTCAAAGTACAAAATTTCACTTCATCGGTTCGGAAGCGCATTCAAAAGTAAACACATAGTTCTAAGGGACAGGAAAGTAGGACTCATACTATGGGGATATCATAGGGAAAATGATTAACATGGATCCACATAAAACATAGTACATAAGACTAAGGTGGGGGTTAGTAGGACTCACGCTGTGGGGCCTATTCAGGACATAAGATCTTTACATCATATCATATAAGCAAACCACAAGTCTCACAACCAAATCACATAACAATAGCCAAAAGGTAGCCAAGCTATGACATAAACTTCAACCATAACACTTAACATATAACGTAAAGGAGCTTACAAGGTATCCAATGATGCCTTTAACATAAGATAGGTCGGCGCCCAAGACATACCCCAAGCTCATACTCAAAGAAAGTAAAAGAGATAAAAGGCAACATAGGTAGAAGGATGGTGGCTCGTCCCTTGAAGATAAGACTCACCACTACAAGAAAACTAGTGTCTGAGCTAAGTGTCGAACCGTAGATGATCAAAGTCCTCGGCCCCTACATGGTGAGATCATATAGGAAAAAGTATGTGTTTGTACGTTCGAATGTACTAAGTATGCGGGATGGAATGCATGTAACTTATAGAACATGTACTTCAATGTTAGATGACAATGGTACATAATATAGAAAGAAATATATAGCAACGAATGTAATATAACAAGATTCTATGAAATTCATAATGCATGAAGGGCAATTGATGCTCATATACATAGTGGGGATGTGACCATAACCGTCATGAGTAAGACCAAGTGAGCTATTACTTGGAATCCCAGTGAAATCCCCTTATCGATAAAGAGGTGGTCTACTTGCCAATAGTAAATCATACTTCACTCTACGGGAACAACACCCATTTCATATGAAGTAACCTTCCTTATGGGAACAACATCCATTTTGGGTAGGATTTTCACATATAGCATATCACATCATATCATATCATGTCTTCTCCTTACGGGAACAACACCCATTTCAGAGGCATCTTCCTTATGGGAACAACACCCATTTTGGAAAGGAACCTATGCTAGGAACATAGTTCAAAGAAAGGGAGAGAGTACTTGGGGATAGTTCTAATGCCCAGATCCATTGGTGCTAAGTCGTTATCCCACAAGAATACATATACGCATATATATACATGCTTTTAAAAGAGGCAATAGTCATTTCCAAAACTATTTCAATGCTTAATTGGGCTTGAAAGCCAAACACAATTCATAATAATTCATGCTTAGGTTGAAATGCCAAAATGATAATTTATAGTCATAAAACTCATGCAGAGGAATAGCCCATTCATATAAAAGATGGTGCAAGCACCCATAATGCTCCAAGAGCCATAATCGTATACATGTATGTGATCACATTCTTGTCATAACCAATCTCGTATCAAGATCACATCATGATACATAACTGGGCTTAACGCACTTCATAATTTCCATAAATATCTCATCTCATGAATGCAAATGCCATGAATGATGTGAGGAAAGCATGGCTAATTAAGATTCAATCTAAAAGCGTCAATATAATATGAAATTCAAGTGAAAACGTAATTAAATCCATATTTGAAATCATAATATAATCACCAATGCATGAAAAAGCCTTTAAAAGGGACATGCATATTCATAATTTCATAAACCCAATGTAATCCATCATATTATTGTTTAAATCAACTTAAAATCATCATATAAGTATAACCCATACATTAATTTAATTTAATAAGCAAGACAATTGAAAATCCAACTTTCAAGTGAGTAAAATTCATAGAAAGTGCCAGAAAAGTTTTGGGTCTCTTTGGTTGAAAGGAACCACAGATCAAACCCACATACCTAGACGCAATGAAGAAAACCCAAGAGAAATTTGAAGAATAATTGTGTTAGGCTTGAACCTCAATCTTGAATTTCCACAATTGTTCTTGAGAGGAGTTTTTTCAGTGAGTGTAGAATGAGAGAATAAATTTGAATAATTTGAATAAGGTTTTAGGTTATTAGGAAAACTTAAGATAGCATAGGAAGTCCCATAAAATCATTAGAATAAATTAAATTTATGGAAACGCCATTAATAAAATGGATGGAAAATTTTTTCGTAACCACTACATTAAGGATACACGGCCATGTGGCACTACACGATCCATGTACCTGGCTGTATACCCATACTTAGACAAAAGTTTGAAAATTGGGAGCATAGCATGACACTTAGAATTTTTTAGCACAAAGTTCACTACACAATTGGGCTCACGGGCTGTGTGGAGTTACACGGCCCATGTGGAGTTACACGGTCCATGTGGTGTGCCTATATACCAACACTTGGAAAAATTTTCACAAAAAAGTTATGAGAAGGGATTCTATACTTAGAATATTTTTACTCCGGAAGCCATAAGTGTACCCTCATGACTAAATGGTGGGGTTTCAAGCTCAAGCCACGCCACAGCTCCTCCACATGGTCTATGAAGTGTCACACGACTCGTGTGGGGTGCCAATGTGGTGTGCCTTAGCTTGTAACTCCACAGCAAGGGCGAACACTCAAAACTAAGGCTAAGTGTTGCCTCACTAGAGGCACACAACCTCGTGTATCCGCACACTGGTCGTGTGGTCTCCCTTGAGATGAAACTTGGTCTAAATTTTGTCAGAAATAATATTCTCAAGGTCCAACAACATCGTACAACACCCGGGTCATTACATCATCTCATCATTGGGAAAATTCATCCTTGAATATGCAACAATAAAGCTTGAAAGGCTTGACTTAGAACATGAAACTTCCAAACACAAGATACAATGTATAGATCATCATTTGAAAATTATAAAGTATTCAAAACCCATGCCGAAACATACCAAAATCATTCAAAACATTATAAAAATAATTTTAATGCATATGTAAGCATGTCATGCCATGGGACTCAAGAATGAAAGGATTGGGACCAATTGGAAAATGAAGAAGCTAATACCTCAGGTTTGAGTAGATTAGAAAAGATGGGGATTTCGCTTCATCATGTCCAACTCCACCTCCCAGTGAATGTGGCTTCGGTAGAGGTGCTTTGGTAAAGATAGCAAAATCCTTTATTACAAAGTTTTTTTACTTGTCTATCAAAAATATCTATCGGAACCTCCTCATAGGACAAGTTCTTTTCGACCTCAATACCTTCCACAACCATAATAGTACTAGGATCACCAACTATCTTTCTCAACATAGACACATGGAAGACTGAGTGGATAGAACTCAAATCGGGGGGCAACTCCAACCTATAAGCCACATTCCCAATCTACTCAATAAACGCATAAGGGCCTAAATCAACTGGACTTTCTCCGTAGCCTCCATCACCAAGTCCAGGCCAATCAAAGCCACCTCTCCCAACTCAAACCACCCTACCAGAGATCTACATCTCATACCATACAAATCCTCAAATGGTGTCATATTAATGCTACCATGGTAGCTATTATTGTAAGCAAACTCAATGAGTGGAAGATGGTAATCCCAATTACCCTTGAACTCCAACACATAAGCCCTCAACATATCTTCCAATGTTTGAATGGTCCTCTTGACTTGTCCATTGGTTTGAGCATGAAACGCAGTGCTCAACTTGACCTTATACTAAGTCCCCTATGAAATGATCTCCAAAAAGTGAGAAGTAAATTGGGTACCCCGATCCTATATGATAGACCTATGCACCTCATGCAGCCTTACCAAATCTCAGATGTACAACTTTGCATAATCCTCGACATTAAAAGTAGTCTTAACTGGTAGGAAGTGAGCCGACTTAGTCATCCGGTTGACATTAACCCAAATAGAGTCAAATTGCCTTTTGGTCCGAGGAAAACTAACCACATAATCCATATTTCATGTCCTCCCACTTCCAAGTAGGATTCTTAATGTCTTGAGCCGACCCACCGGGCCTTTGGTTCTCTACCTTAACTTGTTGACAATTTGGGCATTCGGATACAAACTTTGCTATATCCTTCTTCGTACCATGCCATCAATACACCTCTTTCAAATGCCAATATATCTTGGTAGATCCCAGATGAATAGAATAATGAGAGTTATAAGATTCGTTCATGATCATCTTTCTAAGGTCATCAATATCAGGAACACAGTACCGATCTTGATACCGGAGTACACCATCTCCCCCTTGGGAGAAAACCTCTATATTCTTGTTGGCAACCAACTTCTTCAATTCAACCAAGGATGGATCTAGATCTTGCTTAGCCTGTACACCCAACCACCAAGGATTCAGCTCTATTTTGAACATGTATACCATCATCATTGGAATCAGCCAGCCTAACACCCAACCTAGCCAAACAGTGAACATCCTTTGCCAACTCCTTCTTATCCTCCTCAACATGAGCCACACTCCCCATAGAAAGCCTACTAAGAGCATCGGCCACCACGTTCGCCTTGCCAGGATGATATTGGACACTCATGTCATAGTCCTTTAGGAGTTCCAACTGTCTCTTTTGCCTCAAGTTAAGATCCCTTTGAGTGAACACATATTTCAAGATCTTGTAATCGGTGAAAACATCAACATGCGCCCTGTACAAAGAGTTCTCCAAATTTTCAAATTAAATTCCACCGCTGCTAACTCGGGGTCATGAGTCGGGTAATTATGTTGATACACCTTCAATTGCTTTGATGCATATGCTATCACCTTACCATGTTGTATAAGTACACAAGTCAACCCAATCCAAGAAGCATCAAAATATACCACAAACACATCTAAACCATTCAGTAGGGTCAAAACAGGAGCCTATGTAAGCTGATCCTTTAATGTTTGGAAACTCTTTCCATACTCATCCGACCACACAAACTTAGCTTTCTTTTGGATCAATTTAGTCAATGGAGATGCAATGGATGAGAACCCTTCAATAAACCTCCTATAGTAACTCGCTAACCCAAGAAAACTTCAATTATCTGAAGGATTCAATGGTCTAGGAAAATTCTTCACGTCCTCGGTCTTTTTCGGATCCATCTTAATACCATCGTCGGACACCACATAACCAAGAAAAGCAACTTCACGCAACAAAAACTCACATTTGCTAAACTTGGCATACAAATTCTTCTCTCTCAAGGTTTGTAAATCCAACCTCAAATGATCCATATGTTCCCGCTCACTTTGGGACTAAATGAGGATATCATCGATGAAGACAACCACAGAGTTATCAAGGAATGGCTTGAACACCAAATTCATACGATCCATAAATACAGTTGGTGCATTAGTTAGGCCAAACGACATCACCAAAAACTCAAAGTGTCCATACCTTGTCCAAAAAGCCATCTTGGGAATATCACACTCTCTAACTTCCAAGTGGTGATACCCGGAATAGAGATCTATCTTTGAAAATTAAGTAGCCCCTTGAAGTTGGTCAAACAATTCATCGATCCTAGGCAATGGATACTTATTTTTAATGGTCACCTTATTCAATTGCCTATAATCAATACACATCAGAAGAGATCCATCTTTCTTCCTTAGAAATAATACTGGGGCACCAAATGGAGATATAGTTGGCCTGAAAAAACCCATCTCCAACAAATCCTTCAACTGATCCTTCAACTCTTTTAACTCAGCCGGTGCCATGCGATATGGAGGAATAAAGATAGGTTGAGTATCCTGAAGAAGATCTATGCCAAATTCTACTTCCCTTTCGGGAGGAATACGGGGCAAGTCTTTAAGGAACACGTCGGGAAACTCTTTTACCACTTCAACTGACTCAAGAGTAGGTGGTTCAGACTCCACATACTTTACCCTCATAATATGATATACACACCCCTTGGAGATCATCTTTCGATCCTTAATGTAGAAAATAAACCGACCCTTAATAACGTATTCACTACCCTTCCATTCAAGAATGGGCTCACTAGGAGGTTGGAACTTGACCTTCCGGGTTCTACAGTCTATAGAGGCTTATGATGCATGCAACCAATCCATTCCAGGAATTACATCAAAATCATACATTTGAAGTTCCACAAGATCACATGGGAAAACCTTATGCAACACAGAAATAGGACAACCACGATAGACTCTATGTGCAACCACAAATTTACCAACGGGGGTATAAACTAAGAAAGTATCCCTCAAAATTTTCGGACTCAAACCAAACTTAACAGCCAATAGAGGAGCCACAAAAGACAAGTTTGCACTCGAATCAAGCAAAGCATATGCATCAATATCAAAGACTTTTAATGCACCAGTCACAACATTTGCAACCTCCTCAACTTCCTTACGTGCATGAAGAGCATAAAACATATTGTTCCTCGATGCAACACCTTGTGGAGCTCTTTGTAGGACTTTTCCACCCTGAGCCACCTGACCTTGACCACTTTAAGGATTCTTGGGGCAATCTGGAACCTTGTGATTCTTGTCATCATACCCAAAGCAAGCACTCAAGTCTCTCCAACAAGCACCAGTGTGGGGCTTCCCACACTTGCCAAACAAAGGATTTCCCTGATCACCTCCAACAAGTGCCTTATGAGTAGGCACCCTAGCATTAACAACCTGAGAACCTGAACCATGGACCTTTTGGAATCGACCAAAACCACCACGCCAAGAGCCAAAGAACCCACCATTGAACGGGCCCTCTTAAGATTATGCACCCTCCTCTCTTTTAGTTTCTCCCATTCAATCTATTTGGTATATACCATGAGTCTAGAAAAATCCATATCCCGGATGAGTATGGTGGTGCGACATTCCTTCACAAGTGAGTCAGAGATGCCGAAAATTAACTTGTGCATTATAGCACAAGAATCAACCACAAGTGTCAGAGCATACTTGGAGAGCTTGGTGAACTTTAGGGCATAATCCCTCACACTCAGATTCCCTTGCTTGAGGCTGATAAATTTAGTCATCTTGGCTTCCCTAAGCTCAAGTGTGAAGAAACGATCAAGAAAAGCAAGCTTTAACTCCTCCTAATTAATAGCATCACCACAAACTCTCTCCATAGACCACTGAGTATACCACACATGTGCTACATCCTTGAACTAATAGGCAGCTAGATCAAGCCCCTCCTCAGAAGTGACACCCATGACATTTAATACTTTGGTGAGCTCATCAATGAACTCATGAGCATCCTCGTCAGCCTTAGACCCAAAGAACTTTAGAGGATTCATCTGGGTGAAATCCCTTACTCTATAAGCTCGAGTGGGATCCTGAGGAAGATTAACCTGCCTAGTCTGAGTAGTCACCACTTGGGCAAGCATAGCAAAGGCCGTACAGAATTTACAATTAGAGATAGGCTCATCCACAGGACCTTATGGTGCTTGACCCTCATTAGTCGGAACCGATCTTGGTAGTTGAGGTCTTCACGAGGTATCTTCTAAAATGGAGTAACAATACCACCAAGATTAAGAAACTAAATGTACTATTTGTAGCACGACATAAGACATGAAGACGTAAGACAATTCTTAGAACGTCGTCATAGCCTCCCACTCATTGTCATGGTGACTTAACACCCGTGAATAGGACTCTACTTTACGTGACATGTTGGACACTGGGAATCACTGACAAACTTAGTGCTCTAATATCGTCTCTATCACAACCCGATCCTTGGGTCTAGGAGTGACATGACGAATGGAAAATCGAGAATCCCCAAACATGCCTCAAAGTACAAAATTTCACTTTATTGGTTCAAAAGCACATTAAAAGGTAAACACATAGTTCTATGGGACGGGAAAGTAGGACTCACGCTATGGGGATATCTGAGGGAAATGGATTAACATGGATCCACATAACACATAGCACATAAGACTAAGGGCTGCGTAAGTAGGACTCACGCTTGGGGGCACTTCGAGACTTTGGATCTTTCCATCATATCATATAATCAAACCACAAGTCTCATAACCAAATCACATAACGATAGCCATAAGTTAGCCACGCTATAACATAAACTTCTACCATAACACTTCACATGTAACATAATGGAGTTTACAAGGTGTCCAATAATGCCTCTAACATAAGACAGGTCAGGGGCCAAGACACACCCTAGGCTCACCCTCAAAGTAAGTAAAAGAGATAAAAGGCAACATAGGTAGAAGTATGGTAGGTCATCCTTGGAAGATGGGACTCACCACTACAACCAAATTTGAGATCCGAGCTATGCATCGAACGGTGGATGATCAAACTCCTCGACCACTACATGGTGAGATCATGTAGGCAAAAGTATGCATTAGTACGTTTGAATATACTAAGTATGTGAGATGCTATGCATGTAACTTACCAAACCTACACTTCAAGATGACAAGGGCTCATAATATTAAAAGAAATTTATAGCAAGGACTGTAATATGACAACATTCCATAAAACTCATGATGCATGAAGTTCAATTGATGCTTATATGTATAGTAGGGATGTGACCATAATAGACGTGAATAAGACCAAGAGAGCTATTACTTGGAATCCTGATTAAATCCCCTTATCGATAAAGAGGTGATCTACTTGCCCAAGGTAAAACATACTTCACCTTACGGGAACAACACCCATTTCATACGAAGTAACCTTCATTATAGGAACAACAACCATTCTGGATAGGGTTTTCACATATAGCATATCACATCATATCATATTATGTCTTCTGTTTACGGGAACAACACCCATTTCGGAAAGGAACCTAAGCTAGGCACATAGAGATAGCCCTTGGGGATAGCTCTAATGCCCCTAATCTATCGATGCTAAGTAGTCATCCCACAAGAATACATATATGTATATAATATGTACATTCTTTCAAAAGAGGCAATAGTCATTTCTAAAACCATTTCAATGCATAATTGGGCTTGAAAGTCAAACACCATTCATAATAATTCATGCTTAGGTTTATATGCCAAAATGATAATTCATAGTCATAATACTCAAGCATAGGAATAGCCCATTCATATACATGGCAAGCACCCAAAACGCTCCAAGAGTCATAATCATCGACATGTATGTGATCACATTCTTGTCATAACCAATGTCGTATTAAAATCATATCATGATACATAATTGGGCTTAACCCACTTCGTATTTTTCATAAATATCTCATCTCATGAATCTAAATACCATGAATGATGTGAGTAAAGCATCGGTAGTTAAGATTCAATATAAAAGCATCAATATAACATGAAATTCAAGTGAAAACATAATTAAATCCGCATTTGGAATCATAATATAATCACCCATGCATAAAGAAGCCTTTAAGAGGGACATGCATATTCATAAATTCATAAACCCAATGTAATTCATCATATTCTAGTTTAAATAAACTTAAAATCATCATATAAGTATAGCCCATACATTAACTGAATTTAATAAGCAAGACAATTGAAAATCCAACTTTAAAGTGGTAGAAAAGGTTTGTGTCTCTTTGGTTGAAAGGAACCAAACATCAAACCCACATATCTAGACCCAATGAAGAAAACCCAAGAGAAATTTGAAGAAGAATTGTGTTATCCTTGAACCCCGAGCTTGAATTTCCACATGTGTTCTTGACAGGAGTTTTTGAGTGAGTATAGAATGAGAGAATGAATTTGAATAATTTGAATAGGGTTCTAGGTCATTAGGAAACCTTAAGATAGCATAGGGAGTTCCATAAAGTCATTAGAATAAATTAAATTTATGAAACCGCCATTAATGAAACATATCAAAAAATTTCCCATAACCACTACACTTGAGGGTACACGGCTCCTGTGGTACTACACGGTCCGTGTACCTTGCCATATAACCATACTTAGACAAGATTTTGAAAGTTAGGACCATGGCTTGACACTTAGAATTTTTGAGTAGAAAGTTCACTACATGGTTGGGCTCACGTGCCATGTGGAGTTATACAGTCCATGTGGTGTGCCCATATACCAACGCATGGAAATATTTTCATGAAAATGTTATAAGTCAGTGATTCTATACTAAGAATATTATTACTTCAGAAGCTATATGAGCACCCTCATGACCCGTGAGGCATCACACGAGCTATGTGAGGTGCCATGTGACCTCACTTAGCCCCAAATGGTGGGGTTTCAAGCTCAAGCCACTCCACGGCTCCTCCACATGGTCCATGAAGTGTCACACGGCCCATGTGTCATGCCAATGTGGTGTGACTTTTCTTGTAACTCCACATCAAGGGCCAACACTCATAATTAGGCTAAGTGTTGCCTCACTAGACGCCACACATCTTTTGTCACCTCACACTGGCCGGTGGTCTCCCTTGAGACGACCCTTGGTCCAAATTTTGTTCAAAAAAAATTCTTGAGGTCTATTGACATCGTACAACACCCGGGTCATTACAACAAGGCTAATTAAGAGATGATAAATATACATTTTGTAAAGAACCTCATTATAAAGAACGTGCAGGTAAGAAGAGTAGCAAAAAGGTTCCACAAAAGACTATGCACTACCTGCTGCTTATTCCTAGGTTTCAATGATATATGCTTCAACACGATCTGCAAACCACATGAGATAGAATTATGAAAATTGCAGAGAAGAAGGTCTGTTATGCCACCCTTTAGATGGAGAAGCGTGAAAATATTTTGATTGAACTTATCCAAACTTTGATGTAGGCCTAGAAATGTTAAGCTTGGTCTTTGTTCTAATGGTTTTACTCCTTATAACTAGTCTGCGCCTTATATGTTCTTCATATGGATAATTCCAAGTTTTCATAATTCCATCAATGAAAGTGATGTGTATCTCCAATCATTAATAGATGAGTTGCTAGAATTATGGATAGTGCACAACTTATGACGTGTCAAAGAAGTAAAACTTTCTCATGCAAGAAACATTGATATAAACAAAACTTTCTTAGGCAAGCAACATTGATGTGGATAATTTATGATTATTATACTTATGGCATGCTATCACGGTGGAGTACAATAGCTAAATTAGCATGTCCAGTTTGCATGGAACAATAAAAAACTTTTAGCACGGAAAATGAAAGAAAAGTTACTTGGTTTGATTGTAATCGTCAATATTTGCCTCTCAATTGTTAATATAGAAAAAACAAGCATTCTTTTTATAAAGGAAAAGAGAAAAGTATAGGCCTCCTTCTTGGTTAACTAGAGAAGATCAAGTGTAGAAAAAAGTGAGGATTTTCTAATATCACTGAATCTAGTCCATGCAAATTCTATGGCTATGGAAAATCACATACTTGGACCAAAAAAAGGCTTTTCCATGTTGGAAAATCCATCCAATTTGTCATAATATTGATGTAATTCATACAGAAAAGAACTTTTTCGACAATGTTTTTCATACTGTCATAGACAACAGAAAGAGGACAAAGGATAATGAGAAGGCAAGGATTTATTTGAGAGAATATTATCATCTAAATGATTTAATTTACAATTAAATGATCAAGGGGAAATGGATTAAAAAGAAAGTAAAGTTTACATAAAATGATGATCAAAGAAAGAGGCATGTGAATAGGTTGGACAACTAAAGATGTCCACTGGATATGCTTCTAAGTTGCGTAGATGTATTGATATGGAACATTTAAAGTTAATTGGGATGAAAAAGTCATGATTCGTATAGTTTCATGCAATATCATATTCCAATTGCTTTTGGTGCACTTCCAAAACTATCTGGAAGCCATTAACTAAACTATTCTTAAATACTTGTGCTCAATAGTGCTATGGGAGGATCATCTAATGCAAATTGAACCATATATTCCTGTAACCTAGTGTAATTTGCAGTGAAAATTTCCACCTGATGTCTTGGTGCAATTTGTTGGTGTAAAAAAAAACTGAAGATTCAAAGGTCTTGGCTCCCTCGATCGAACTATAAAGGCATCTAAGAAATCAATATTGACCTTGCTAGAAGAAATTAATGAGATGATTAAGTCCTAAGTAAATTCTTCGAATGTTGATTTTTATGTGTCATGCCCGGGGAGGGTACACTAGACGTAACTGACACCTATAGACTATTTCTAGCTCTCAAGCGAACCACTTGGCCTTATCTCATCTTTTCAATCATAAATTCTACTAATTAGTGGAAGACAAAAGAAGAGTAAACGGGCACATCTTATCATCTCGTCTCGAAATAACAATAATGTAAAGAAAGACTAAAAGAAAGAACAAGCTCACAATCTTATCAATCAATATTCAACTATAGTCTATGAAGTCTCTATCACTATCAGGTAGGGCAGATGATAGACCCATGGCTACCTCAATCAAAAAAAGCTAATAAATGTCTTACTCTAAGCATGATGAAAATAATATAATGAATCTTCCGAAGTAGGGGAGGCTCACTAATCTGCTGAACGTCCAAAGATCCTCAACAGTGATCCTGTTAGTGATCTCTATCCTGTGGATCTACATCATAAAATGATGCAGTGCCAAAGTGGCGTCAGTTTGTGGAATTTACGGTATGTAAAATAGTTGAATGAAATCAAAACAAGTAGAACAATATAGAAATAACAACCAACTCAATATAGAAACCAATCAATATGTGAAATGTCTATCTAAAGAAAGAAAAAAGAGTAGACAAGTGACCCATCAACCAATCAACTCATCAATCAAATCAGACTCATCTCATCTCATCTCGACTCAAAGTACTTAGTTTGGGAACTTTCTGGGAGTTTCTCTTATCCGACAACAATCACTTATGAGCCAGTGATTGTACAACAATCACGCTGATGTTTCCAGAACCATTCTACACTTTCTTGATAGAGAACGAATCGAAACCATAAGGACAAGTCTAAATGGAGATAGAAATCTATAAGTCCTCTATTGATTTCAGGGACTTCTAATCAGAGGGAACCTCAACATAATATGATGTGATGGTCCTTATCCTCACCTACGCTTGGCTACGTAGTTTGATGAGTACGAGTTGGTTTAACTCACAATCTTGTAGTGCTCGATACTTCTCTCATGACTCAATGCTCATAAAAAAAATTCATCCAATTAAACTATCTCAATCAAATCATCTCAATCAGCCTCATGGAGGCACAATCTTTCAATCGGTCTCATAGAGATCCTAATCA
Organism: Solanum medicagineum; assembly: GCA_026153255.1. Lineage (NCBI taxonomy): Eukaryota > Viridiplantae > Streptophyta > Magnoliopsida > Solanales > Solanaceae > Solanum > Solanum medicagineum. The sequence goes on from JAPFFP010042969.1 coordinate 26,166, forward strand.
TCTCATCAATCAATATTTCAATCAATAGCTCAAGGCTTAGAATAATTATTGGGGAAAAATCGAATAGACAAATCATTAGAGTTCATTTGGAAAGACTCATGGACCATCAAATACTATCAATCTATCATCATTTTGACATTCACAATCATAATCTCTATCAACATTCTCACTCAAGGCTCTAGAATCAATCCCTATGTTAATTCATTCATGCTTTCAAGAATCAGATAGGGTTATGCAATATCTCATGAAAAATATTTAATTCAAGAAAATAAGTTTATGATGATCATCAACATAAGAAAATACATGTAATTGATCTAATTTTCAAGAAAACCCATCAAGAATCATGTATGCAGACCCAAGAACTTTCAATTCTCATCTAAGACCATCTATGGGCCACATGAGTGAACAATCTCATGCTTTTAGTTTAGCCTTACATACCTGGAATAATGTTTTTCCAATCCACCATCAAGAATTCTCCTTGAATTCTTCAATCTAGCCTTCCTCCTCTTCTCTCTCAAGCCCTAGTCTTTCAAGTGTTCGAAAAAGACTTCGAATGGGGTTCAAGACCCTATTTAATCGTACTTTGAGTTTAGGAAGGATTGGAAATCGACAAAAATGCCCCTCAATTTAAAAAGAAAAAGTTCATCACAAAGTTGCGTAGTCCGCGTCGCGGACTGGGCGCGGACCTATACAATTTACTTCTAAATTTTCTTGTCAAAAATAAAAGAAAAAACAAGTGTTGGTCCATGTTCTGAGCGCATTGCGGCTTGGGCATGCACCGACACTGTTTTGCAATTAATTACAAAAAATTATTTTTCGACCCGATGGCTCTAAAATCTAAATGAGGCCATTTTGCCACATAATTTTTCATGCTGATCACAAATCCGGTCTCAGATTTTCCATCAAAGTTTGGGATGACGCGTTATGCACACGATTCCATTCTAGGGGTATTTTTACAATTTTATCAGGTGTTACATTATCACCCCTTTGGGATCATTCATCCTCGAATGAGTAGTAAAGGTAGACATCGAGGCACTAATAGACTCAAAACTTATCTCAACATTTACATCTATCAATCAATTTTTCCACTCCTTATCATTATCAACAATCTCTATTCAGACTCAACAAGACAACCTTCAAGAAAAGACAATAAAATTAGTTAAGAATAAGGAAATTTACCTTCAACATTCTTATTGTTTGGCATGAATTGGTGCGGATATCTTGCTTTCATCTCCTTCTCAGCTTCCCATGTGGTCTCCTCAACAAATTGATTCCTCTACAAGACATTGACTTGGGCTATCTCTTTTTTTCTCAATATACGAATCTGACGATCAAGGATTTTGACAGGAATTTCTTCGTAGGTCAAGCTATCCTTCACTCTAATGCTCTCCACAGGGACTGTCAAGTTAGGATCTCCCAAACCTTTCTTCAACATCGATATGTGAAACAATGGATGGATTCCATATAACTTGGAAGCCAATTCTAATTTATAAGCAACCTTTGCAATCCTCTTCACAATCTGATAAGGTCCAATGTAGCGTGGACCCAATTTACCCTTCTTCCCAGATCTCATGAAAACCTTCATAGGTGACACTTTCAAGTATACCCAATCATTCACCTCAAACTCTAAATCTCTCCTCACATAAGTATAGGATTTCTAGCGACTCTGTGCAGTCTTTTACCTCTCTTTAATACCCTTAACCTTCTCCATTGATTGATGGACAAGGTCAGGCCCAATCAACTCCGCTTACGCAACCTTGAACCACCCAATTGGTGATCTACATCTTCTCCCATACAAAGCTTCATAGGGAGCCATCTAAATGCATGCATGGTAACTATTGTTATAAGAAAATTCAATCAATGGTAGGTGATCATCCCAATTCACTTTGAAATCAAGAACCCAGGGTCTCAGCATATCTTCTAACGTCTGAATGGTAATCTTTACCTTACCATCTGTCTATGGATGGAAGGTCGTACTCAAATTCACTTTCGTACACAATCCTTTCTAGAATGATCTCCAAAATTTGGAGGTAAATTGAGCTCATATGTCCGAGATAATAGACAATGGAACTCCATGCAACCTCATAATCTCTTGGATGTACAACTTGGTGTACTCCTCCGCAGTGCTAGTGGTCTTAACTATTAAGAAGTGAGATGATTTGGTCATGCTATCCACAATCACCCATATTGAATCATATTGCTTCCTCGACCTCGGTAGACCAGTAATGAAGTCCATGTTGATCATCTCCCACTTCCATTTCGGGATCTCAAAGTTCTAAGCCAAAGCACAAGGTACTTTGAAACAAATTTAGCAATATCCCTCTTCATTCCACTCCACTAATAGACTTCTCTCAAGTCATGGTACATCTTATAGAGCCTGGATGAATCAAATATCTAGTGCTATGAGCTTCTGCCATGATTATATCATGAATACTATCAACATTTGAGACGCACAATCTATTTTGGTATCTTAACATCCCATCTCCCCCTTTGGAGAAGACCATCACTTTATGTTTGTGGATAGCCTCCTTTAATTGGAGTACGACAGGATCTCGGTCTTGCTTTTCTTTCACCTCTACCACCAAATATGAAGAAGACTCGTTCTGAATATTAACTTCTCATCATTTTCCTCAAGTTGAACTCCTGATCGAGCTAATCATTGCAATTCTTTAGCTAGATCCTTCTTTCCTTCCTCCACATGGGCTATATTACTCATTGACAACCTGCTAAAAGCATCACCAACAATGTTATATTTACTTGGATGGTAGCGAATGCTCATGTCATAATCCTTGAGCAACTCCAACCATCTTCCCTGTCATATGTTGAGCTCTTTCTGACTGGAAAAACATATTGCAAGCTCGTGTGGTCGGCGAACACATCCACGTGCAATAAATACAAGTAGTGGCGCCAGATTTTAAGTGCAAACACCACCGCTGCCAACTCAAGATCATGCACTAGATAGTTCCTCTCATGAATCTTAAGTTTTCTGGAAGCATAGGGTATTACTTTCCCTCTCTACATCAGCACACATTCCAATCCAACTCTCGAAGCATCACAATAGATCATAAATTCCTCTGTCTTATCGGGCAAGGTCAGAACTAGTGCAATACTTAGTCTAGTCTTCAACTCTTGGAAACTCTTCTCATATTCATCGGACCGCTGAATCTAGACCTTTTTCTAAGTCAACATAGTCAATGGTGCGGATAAGGAAGAAAATCTCTCAACAAATTGATGGTAGTAGCCTGCCAACCCCAAGAAACTTCTTATGTCAGTTGGAGAGGTCAGTCTGGGCCAGTTCTTAACCACTTCAATCTTTTGAGCATTTACTTGAATACCATCACCGGAGACAATATGGACTAAGAAAGTCACAAACTTAAGCCAGAATTGATATTTTGAGAATGTTACATACAACTCATGGTCCTTACGTTTTTGTAGGACAATTCTAAGGTGATTTACATGCTCCTCTTCATCTCTCGAATACACCAAAATATTGTTAACAAGCACAATTACAACATGTCTAGATACTGCCTGAAAACTCTATTCATCAAATCCATAAAGACTACAGGTACATTCGTCAACCCTAAAGACATGACCAAGAACTCAAAATGGCCATATCTGGTCCTAAAAGCTGTCTTTGGAATGTCACATTCCCTCACTTTCAACTGATGGTAACCAGATTGGAGGTCTATCTTTGAGAAATAAGAGGCACCCTAATGTTGATCAAACAAATCATCTATACTTGAGAGAGGATACTTATTTTTTATGATGACCTTGTTTAGTTGCCTATAGTCAATGCATATTTTGAGAGACCTATCTTTCTTTCGCACGAATAGTGCAGGGTCACCCCAAGGAGAAACACTTGGCCTTATGAAGCCCTTCTCTAACAAATGTTTCAATTGTTCTTTCAATTCTTTCAATTCAATGGGGTCCATCCTATAGCTGGAATTGAGATAGGCTGAGTATCAGGAAGAACATCAATCCCAAAGTCAATCTCCCTATCAGGAGGGACTTCGGGCGAATCCTCAGGAAATGCTTATGGATACAACCCTTAGAACTCATTCACAATCCAGACTGACTCAAGATTAGGCGACTCAACATCATCAAATTTAACTCTCACATGGTGATGGATACAACCCTTAGAAATCATCTTTCTGGCTCTAAGATATGATATAAACTTTCCCTTAGGTGCTGCGGAATCACCCTTCCGTTCTAGAATAGATTCATTCAAAAATTGGAACTTAACAGTTTAAGGTCTAATGTCAATAGAGGCAGAACAGTTATGGAGCCAATGAATTGCTAGGATCAAATCAAAATCAGGCATATCTAAATCAATCAAATCAATTATTTATAGCATCCCCATGATAAATGGACACTACACAAGCTCTGTAGACTCTCTTAGCTCGCATGGACTCACCCACTGGAGTATAAACATCAAAGAATTCAAGAAGACTCTTAGGGATTATATCAAATCTACTGGCCATATAAGGAGTTATGAAAGATAATATGGTAGTAGGATACATCAACACATAACAATCAATAAAAAAGTCTTGAATCATACCCGTCGCAACATCTGGTGAGTTCTCCTAATCATGTCGACTACCCATGGCATATAAATGATTTTGTAGCTCCAGTTATGCACATCGTAGTACCTCTCTAATTTTTTTTAGCTGGCGGGGCTAGTGCAAAAGATTGATCCCCGTCATCCCACTTTGGACAATCTCTCTGATAGTGACCCGCTTGGCCACACTTGTAGTATACATTACTCCCCTCATGGAATCTTCCAAGGTGTAGTTTACCACACATGCCACATGTTGGATCATACAATGAACCTTGAGCTACACTTTCTTGAGATTGAGATCCATGGGCTCCACCATTGAAATTCCCTAAAGTGTGCTTCGAAAATGCTCATAATCATAATTTCTATATATCTCAAACTCCGTGCGTGATATCAAAAATCAGAATTCATATTCTTGATCAGGGGACAATATTGAGTGGAAAATGGGTATAACCTGTATTTTCAAATGCAGAGGTTCGTAGTGCTCTATGGCCATTGTCCAAGGTTGTAATCCCTCAACTCAATTAACTAGTGGGTACTCCTAAGATTTAAGGGATAAAAGGAAGGAGAGAGAGTCTAAGAGGGCCCGAGTGAGTGGTGCCTCATCTTCTACTAGTCTACCGATTCTCAAGTACAAGAAGAAAAAGATCCCTTTTTCCACTTGTCAAGGCTGTGGCAATAAGCATCAAGGAAGGAGTTTGGTAGGCACTGAAGAATGTTTTAAGTGTGGCGGTTTGGGCATAAAATGAGGAATTTCCCGGCGGCCTCAAGGGAATGGAGAAGAAGGGCTCAATGTGAATGTAAACTTCTATGTGCTAAGCTCGGTGGCAATGGTGGAGTGACCCATCCTAAGTGCTCAAAGTGCGGGACAAATCATGGTGGCACATGTTGGAGGAGCACAGGTGCATGTTTTTGGTGTGGCAAGATGGGCCACAAGATTGTTGATTGTCAATATGCACAAAGGAAAGGGAAGGGCATTGGTGTTCAAGCTTCTCCTCCATGCCACAAGTTTGGAAAGTACCATCCGAGAGATTATTTGGACGGTTCATGTGCATACTTCGAGTGTGGCGCAAAAGGATCATAAGTCAAGACATTGTCCATGGGTTGCAAGGGATCTTGAGGATGACCGTCGATATTCCTAGCTATACCCATCTAGGGGTCACTAGAGATGGCATGGTGCTTCACAGGTATGTTGAAAGTTTTGATTTTGATGTGTATGGATGGATAGACCAGGGTGCCACTCTTTCTTTCATTGCTCCTTTTATAGCCAAAAAGCTCCATGTTAGTCCTGGATTGTTGTGTGAACCTTATGAAGTGTCTACTACTGTTGGTGAGTTTATTGTTTCTAAAAGAGTCTATAGAAATTGTCCTATGTTCATATTGCATAAAATCTTGCCTTGTGATTTTGTTTAATTAGATATGGTGGATTTTGATGTCATTCTTTGGATGGATATGTTGCATACATATTACGCTTCTATTGACTATAGAACCTATAGGGTTAAATTCCAATTCCCTAATGAGCTCGTCCTTGAGTGGGAAAGTCGTGATGTGGTGGTCAATGGTAGATTCATTTCTTTTCTTAAACCCCAAAAGTTGATTTCTAAGGGTTGTCTCTATCATCTTGTGAGGGTTAGGGATGTTGAGTCCAAAGTCCTTCCTATTGAGTCGGTTCTGGTGGTTAATGAGTTTCTTGATGTCTTTACTGATGAGGTTCCTAGTGTCCCTTCCGAAAGAGAAATAGATTTTGGTATATACCTCCTTACCGATACTCAACGCAATTCTATTCCCACTTATCATATGTCTCCGGAGAAATTGAAGGAGTTAAAGAAGCAATTGGGGATTTGATGGAAAAGGATTTCATAAGGCCTAGTAAATCACCTTGGGGTGAACCGGTGTTATTTGTGAATAAAAAAAGGTGGTTCCTTAGAATGTGCATTGATTATTGACAACTTAACAGAGTCTCCATAAAGAACAAGTACCCTCTACCAAAGGTTGATGTCCTTTTTGTTCAACTACAAAGGGCTAGTCACTTTTCTAAAATAGATCATTGGTTCGGTTATCACCAAGTGGAAGTCAGGGAGTTTGATATTCCCATGATGGTTTTTCGGACTAGGTGTGGGCACTTTGAGTTTGTGGTTATGTCCTTTGGGTTAACTAATGCACTAGTTATATTTATGGATCTCATGAATAGTGTCTTTAAACCCTATCTTAACTTGTTTGGGGTGCTTTTTAATGATGATATCTTGATTTATTTTCCATATTAAGGAGGAGCATGTGAATCACTTGAGGGTGCTATTGCAAATATCGAGGGAGGAGAGGTTTTATGCTAAATATGAAAAATGTGAGTTTTGATTGAAAGAGGTTGCTTTTCTAAGGCATGGGGTGTTGGGTGATGCCATTAAGGTGCCTAAGAAGACAAAGGTGATGGCCTATACCTTTGACTCCATCAGATATTAGGAGTTTTATGGGTCTGGCGGGTTATTCTCGGAGGTTTGTGAATGGCATCTTTTCCATTGCTTCTCCTATGACTAAGTTGACACGAAAGAAGGAAGAATTTGTAAGTATCGATGAGTGTGAAAAGAGTTACAAAAGTTTGATAGATGAGCTTGTCTCCGCTCCTATCTTGGCTCTACCGGAAAGATTTGAAGGATTTGTTGTATATTATGATGCCTCAAGAATTGGTTTGGGGTATATTTCGACGCAAAATGGTAAGGTGATAGCATATGCGTCTAGGAAACTTATGATGAATGAGAAGAATTATCCCACCCATGATCTTGAATTGGCGGTCGTGGTATTTGCTTTGAAAAATTGGTATCACTACTTGTATAGGGTTTTAATTGATGATATCTTGATTTATTCCCATAGTGAGGAGGAGCATATGAATCACTTGAGGGTGGCGTTGCAAATCTTGAGGGAGGAGAAGTTGTACGCAAAATATGAAAAATGTGAGTTTTGGTTGAAACATGTTGCTTTCCTATGGCATGAGGTTTCGTGTGATGGCATTAAGGTGGATCCTAAGAAGACGGAGGTGATTGAAAATTGTTCTACACCTTTGACTCTATTAGATATTAGAAGTTTCTTAGGTTTGGTGGGTTATTGCTGGAGGTTTGTGAATGGCTTTTCTTCTATTGCTTCCCCTATGACAAAGTTGACCCAAAAGAAGGTAAAATTCATGTGGACCAATGAATGTGAGAAGAGTTTTCAAACTTTGAAAGATAAGCTTGTCTCCGCTCCTATCTTGGCTCTACCGGAAGGGCTGGAAGGATTTGTGGTATATTGTGATGCCTCGAGAATTGGGTTGCGGTGCATTTTGATGCAAAATAGTAAGGTGATATCATATGCCTCTAGGAAACTTAAGGTGCATAACAAGAACTATCCCACCCATGATCTTGAAATGGCGGGCGTGGTATTTGCTTTGAAAATTTTGCATTACTACTTGTATGGGGTTCATGTTGATGTGTTTACCAACCATACGAGTCTCCAATATGTGTTCACCCAAAAAGATCTTAACTTGAGACAAATAAGGTGGTTAAAACACCTTAAAGATTACGATATAAGTGCGCATTATCACCCCGACAAAGCTAATGTTATTGCTGTTGCTTTACGTAGGGTATCTATGGGTAGTCTAGCTCATGTCAATGATAGTGGCAAGGAGGTGGCTAGAGAGGTTCACTAGTTGACTAGATTGGGGGCTAGTTCGGGTGAAGTTGATAATGGTGGTGTATTGGTTGTTGATGGTTCTAAATCTTCTTTGATTGAGGAGATAAAGGCAAAAAACGATCTTGACCCCATGTTACTAGAGTTGAAAACCTTGGTGAGAGATGGTAAAGTGGAGGTTTTCTCCTAATCGGAAGATGGTGCCCTTAGGTACCAAGGTAGATTGTATGTGCCAAATATAGATGATTTGAAAGAATTGATCTTGAAGGAGGCCCATAATTCATCCTATTCCATTCACCCCAGTTCTACACAGATGTATAGAGACTTGAGGGAAGTGTATTGTGGGGTGGTATGAAGAGTGACATTTCCAAGTTCATATCTAGATGTCACAATTGCCCAAGTGAAAGCCGAACATCAAAGGCCAGGTGGCCTAGCCCAAGATATAGAGATTCCTACTTAAAAGTGGGGAGAGATCAACATGGATTTTGTGGTTGTGTTGCCTAAGACTAGGAAACATTTTTACTCTATTGGTGTAGTTGTGGATAGAATGACAAAGTCGACTCACTTCGTACCGGTCAAAACTACTTATGGTGCCAAAGATTATGCCAAGTTGTACATTAATTAGTAGGTTAGATTGCATGGGGTGCCCTTGTCTATCATTTCGGATCGTGGTGCTCAACTCACTTCTTAATTTTGGAGGTCCTTCCAAAGCAATCTAGGTACCAAGGTTAAGCTTAGCACGGGTTTTCATCCTCAAATGGATGGTCAAGCTGAGAGGACTATCAAAACTCTTGAGGATATGCTTAGGGCTTGTGTTTTGGAGTTTAAGGATAGTTGGGATGAACATCTTCCACTCATTGAGTTTTCTTACAACAATATCTACCACTCAAGCATTGGTATGGCTCCCTTTGAAGCTCTTTGTGGTAGGCGTTGTAGATCACTGGTTGCGTGGTTCGAATTGGGGGAAACAACTTTGCTAGGTTTGCATTTGGTCATGAAGGCCTTGGAGATGGCGAGGTTGGTTAGGGAGAGATTGGAAACAGACCAAAATAGACAAAAGTCTTATTCCGATTTGAGGAGAAGAAATCTTGAGTTTGAGGTTGGTGTCGGGTTTATTTGAAAGTCTCACCCATGAAGGGTGTGGTCCAGTTTGGAAACAAGGGGAAATTGAGGCGAAGGTTTGTGGGTCCTTATAAATTGTTGAGAGGAGTGGGTATGGTTGCTTATGAGTTGGAGTTACCTATGGAAATGAACATGGTTCATCTAGTCTTCCATGTGTCCATGTTGAGGAAGTGTGTGGGTGACCCAAGTGCCATAGTGACTTTGGATGCTGTGGGTATTGTAGGAGATAATTTGACCTATGAGGAGGTCCCGATGAAGATTTTTTATAGACAGGTAAAGAGGTTGAGAAAAAAGGACGTAGATTCCGTCAAGGTCCTTTGGAGGAACCAACATGTTGAAAGTGCCACATGGGAAGCCGAGGCATACATGAGAAAGAGATATCCATATCTTTTCCTCTTTACTTAAGCTGAAGGTACTAATTTAAGTCCACTATATGATATCAAGTCTTAAGTTTCATCCCTCATGGTATTTTGCATGCATTCATGTTCATGGTAGCAAGTTTATGATGATTTTTGGCATTCATGTTGAGTCTTTTTGAAAATGATGTTTAAATGCATTTTTTGCATTCATTTCGGGCTTAAATCTTCATGATTACTACTCTTATGCACGTTTCATTGACATTCGGGGATGAATGTTCCCAAAAGGGAGATATTGAAATGCCCCAAAGTGTACTTCGGAATTTCCCATAATCATAATTTCCATATTTCTCAAAATTTATACGTGATATCAAAAATCCAACTTCATATACTTGATCGGGGGGGGGGGGGGGGATGGGGTGGGGGGGGGGGGTAACACAGATTTTAGAAGACTCGTAGGGAAAAATGATTTTCG
>JAPFFP010042970.1:0-13633 GCA_026153255.1 Solanum medicagineum
GTTATTTATTTTTCTGTCCAGTTATAATTCCGCAAGTGCTTAAATTGGGTTGAATCGTTATTCAATCTGCACAACACTTACATCTTATACTATTATCCTTGATGATATGAATCCTGTCTCCTAATATTTTAGCAAAATCATAAAAAGTCTCCCTCTTCAATTATTTACAACGATAAAATAGAAAAGTACGTATAAAGAAAAACAAAAGAGTGACTTAAATTAAAAAATAAAAGTAGTATTAAATACAAGTCATTTGCCAATTCTCTTCCACTAAAATGAAGAATAATCATTCGTTTCTAGTATTTATTATTTGTGCTTTGGTCTAAACATTAATATCTCTTTGAGGGTACACACTATTAATTTTTAAAGATAAATCTCTTCTATTTTGGCCAAACAATTAAGTCTTCCAATCAATTAGTGTTTATGGTGTTTAATTAGTGATACTGTCGTTATTCCATCAATCCATTACACCTATTCTTTTTCTAATTTATGTAAGTTATTAAAAGCACATTTAATTTTTTTTTGTGGGTTCTTCTTCTTTCTTCTTTCTTTCTTTTTTATTGGGGTGAAATTGTTTTATTTGTAAGTCGATGGGAATGTTTGTTTCAATTTTTGTTTTCGACTCCGTATGTACATTAAGGAAGAAATATCTGAGTAATTAATTATGTTGCTGATGAAAACAATTTAATTATATTATTATTATATTTTCAAATCCTAATGAATATAACAACTTGTTAATTGTTTTCATTTTATCCGTACATATAAATGATTAACAAAGGACATTTTTTATTATTTTACAAAGAAGTAATGAGATTAGGAATGCACATTGTAAATTACTCAAATCTTTAAAATTTTTATCCTCTAAGGTATTTAATTATATGAATATTACGTATCAAATTAAAGAACTCTAAGTTATTGTACATTTATTAATAATATTCTTTAGGCACGTAAACATGATAGATTCCTAAAATCAGTCAATAAAAAGTTACGATCCTACGTGTGAGATATAAAATATAATAATTTTAGAATAAAATATTATAAAATTATTTTATTCTTTGATGAAAAATAATAGGTAGTTTTTAGATTATTTATCTTACTATTTATATGTTAGTGATAAAATAAATAATCTCATATACATGGTCCATCAATTCAATCAGACACTCGTCATCTATTTTCATTGTTCAAATCTTTGACAAGACGAAAAAATCATTGTTTAACTCTTTGACAACATTAAAAAACCAAAAGTTCTGTCCTCCCTCTCTATCTATCTAAGGGATGAAAGGGCAGAGGCCATTGGTGTCTCCTCTAGTCAAGAATTGGGATTTCATAATCACTAGGATAAACGCAGTAATTCGCGAAATATAGTAGATTAATACACAATCTGTACAAGAGACAGATGCTTCTTAGCCGTGAATAAATACTTACACAAATAGCTATATTAAATAGGAAGTGTCTTTATATGATTTGTAATAACTTATCATGAAATAGTATATTTCAAAATAATTAATCATGAGATAACTTATCCCCAACTAAATGATTGTGGTGTTTGAAATAAAATTTATTTTTCTAGTTAAGGAGATTTGAATACTTATTACATTCATGGAGTATAGTATCTTTTACACTTTTATTTTGTTTAGTGCGTTTTCAAACTCTAGTTTCATTTGTTTGGCATTTGTAACAATTGCTAATCTCAACTAGTTTGGGCCTTTTCGGTAGAAAATAATTCAAAAGGTTAAGAATTTGGATGAATTAATTTGACTTAAAAATTAACTTGTGAAGAAAGAATGATATATTGATATCAGACCGACGTAAAGAAGCTAAGGTTGTCAATATCTTTGACTATGCATTTCATATTAAGCACGAAACAATTTGCCAAAAGATCATTGGAATGACGACTTCTAGGTCTTTTTTCAAATAATACAAAGTTTAATTTCAATAAACAGTTTTTAAAGTTATATATTGAACATCTGATTGAGAAATGATTTGAAGTCATGTAGCTTCAAATTTCAGTTGATATACAATAGCTATGTTTTGGTGATTTGTTCTAATGTTTTTTGTGATGTAATATTTATTGATTATAGTGGAACGTTGGTCCATTTTGATAGTTTACGGCAAAAGTTTTTATCAGCTATCACAATAACAGAAAAAAACACTATGGAAGTTTGCTTAAAATAAGACTCTTCATGTCGCAAAACAACTTCAAACCAAATTGTATGTATAAATATAATAATGAACCACTTTGATAGTTCACCTAATTAAAACATTCGACATAATTGAATACTATGGTTAAAATACATTAGAAAGACCAAACATCAAGCGCGCTAACAATTAATATTTCAATTTCATAATTAATAAACATAAATTCTATTACAAAAAATTACTACTTTCTTATTGAAATTTCTCATAAAATTATTATTTTGATTGAGTTAACCAGAAAACAAAAAATAATACTATTTTTATACAAAAATATTAAAAAGATTCTCACTATTTTAATGAGAAATATTTTCCACGATTTCTAGTCAACTGATCAGTAGGTGAAAAAACAAAATGTCCTATTAAATTGCAATAAGAAAAGCTTTTATTTCTAGTAATGTTTGTCACACCATATTCCGGAAATTAAATATATTTCCACGACAATCTTCTATGATTAACTTATGATTTGTATGTGAGCATCATAACTAATCATAGATTTTTAAATTTGAATCTTGTTCCATAAGAAAAGAAAGTGTTTTACCTTGATGCTCCTATTTTGAAGTGATTTAAAATATTTGCCTCTTAAATATGTGGTCTCTAATTTTTAATTTTTAATGTTGACCAACAAAAAAGTGGTTAAAAGTATTGACATCAAAAAAGCAAACAAAAAAAAATCACAAAGAATAAGTTACGTGTACAAGGCCTAATTTGATAAGTTCATACAGAATTATGTCGTTAGAGTCATAACTTTAGTTTCAGAACTCACAAACTTATGTAGGCCTAATTAATTTAATAAAATTTATGTCGAACAACACAAAAAATCTTTAAACTTATACGTTTACAAATATGATACTACACAATTTATTGGTGGGCAATATTAGAGACCACCCCGGAATAAGGGCAATCCGTGTAAAGACAGAGAAATATCAACCATCTATTGGAAGAAAACTCTGAAAATGAATCGCATTAATCGTTGAAAGCGTGTCAACTTTTTATTGATTAAAATATTAGTGATGAGAATTGAAACTGTTTCAGGTTTTTTATGGAATTGATAGAGGTTTCAATTAATTCATAGGTTGCATTATTTTCAATATTTATTGATGTGCCCCAAAAGTAGGTGAATTTCCTTATCCAAGCATGTGAGTTTTCTAAGATATTCTTATAAATGAGGCCTTCATCATTTAATTCTTTTGAGTTAGGTCTTCTTGACATCCCTCCATCCTATTTTAATTTAATTTATATATTAAGAAAAATATTTAAACGCATAATTTACACCATATTTTTCACTGTTATCCTTTGTTAATTCATAAATATGTAGTATAATTTATCTCGTAGAAAATATAAAAGTTCAATAAACAAAAAGAGAAATATGAAAAAAGTTTTAAACATTCACCTTAAACTTGAACATGAACAATTCAAATATTTTGAGTATTGAAAAAAGTCTCAAAATTCAATTAATTTGGGACGACGAAAGCATCTCTTATATGTATCTATATATATGAAAACAGTTTCAAACATTCACCTTAAACTTGAACGCGAACATTTCAAATATTTTGAGCATTGAAAAAAGTCTCAAAATTCAATTAATTTGAGACGACGAAAGCATCTCTTATATATATATATATATATCATTAATTCTTGTATTTAAAATGGCTGTTCGTTATTTCCTTTATTTATTTTCGCTTGTTCATTTTAAAATTTGTACAATTTTTATTAGAATTTTGTCATAATACTCATATTAATTAATTGATGTATAATATTAGATTCCAAACAATTAAATGATTGGGGCATAAAGAATTAATGTTAAGAATAAAATAAAAAAGAATAATTATTTTTTCTTGATATGTTAAAAATGACAATTAAAAGTGAAAAAATTATTTTTTAAAATATTGAACAAGTAAAAATTGAATGGAGGGAACAACTGTAACTTTAATACAACTCATGTTAGCTTTATAACTGCAAAATCAGTGGTAGCTTTATACAATAATTCTCACGTCCTCCGTTTATTTTTCATTTGTCCACCATACTAAATATACATATGCATGTCCTATGAATATTCTTAATATACTATTTGAACAATGTATATATTGATAATATAAATTACATAGCTCATGGTATAAATGATATACTAAAAGTATATTTATAAACCAAAACATCATGTTTTGGGGGTGTGCACAAATATCCATTTTGGGCTGACCATTTAACTAGAGCACTTTTTATAATGTTTTTAAAAAATTTACTCACTTGGGGAAAATCTCAGACAATAATGTCTAATGCTTAACAACGGCAGAAAGTAGGGCATGAAAATGTTATCTTGTGAAGGTCAAACATCAAACCTTCTTATCAAATGTTTAGTATGGCTTGTCGAGATAAAAATCGAACATTTTTAACTGAGATACATATACTATAAATTGATTAAAATTTTTGTCATCTAAGTCTGAATTATTTTTTATCAAATATAATTAGTCTAATTATTTTTCTAATATGATGGTTTATGTTTTCCCGTAAGCGGCAGTAGTGAGAAATAGTCCAGAAAGAGGAACTTATAGAAATGACAATAGTTTAGGAGTTAACAAAATCAAGTAGCTATAATTAAGATAATTACTATTTGTAGCTAACTTTTAATTAGCTATCCAGTTGTAGCTAAATGTATTCATCGTGTTTGGTGATTGTATTCTAATATATATATATATAGATAGTTACTTCGAATATGAATACTATATTTAATGCAGTCAATAAATTGTATGATAATTTTTTTTAGGAAAAACTAAGTTTGTACCCCTTTAAATCAAACTATTTACATTCATATACCATTTTTTTTTTTTACATTTTATACCCCCATACTATTAAAAATTTGCCCCCCTAATATTAAAATTTCGCAATAGGGTATACATATACTAACAAGGTATCACAGATGATTAAACTCAATCCTATATGATACCGCTATGTATACATATACCGATAGAGTATAATAACGAATATATTTTCTACTAATTTAGAGTTTAATAATTTTTTTATTTGTTTCTTAAAAAAATTCATATATAGCAATCGAGTATCAATATACCGCCAGAGTATCACAAAGGATTGAGATCATTCTATATGATACCACTATGATATATATATATATATATATATATATATATATATATATCACCAGAGTATATTTCATAGTATTTATGTTGACGTCAGCAAGCAAAATAAAAAGGAGTAAATGGGTAAAAAAGTAAATAGTTTGGGTAAAGGGTCCATTAAGGGTAAATAGTTTAGATTGAATCTATTAAGGGTAAATAATTTCATATTAGGTCATTTTGTGTACTTTTTCCTTTTCTTTAATAAGAGAATTTAGAGGGTGTATAGATGGGCTTAAAAGTTGGTCAAACCTGTTTTTAAGTTTTTTTTTTAACTTTTGTAAGTGTTTGACAAATTCTAAAATGGCTTAAAATAAGTGAAAAATAGTTTAAAATAAGTCAAAAGTTCAAAGTCCCCACAACTTTTTTTCTTTTTGCCTTAAAAGCCATTTATATTTGACCAACAAAATTATCTTTTTAACTCTAATGTTTGCTTATAATTTCTATATTATTTTGCTTCTACTTTTTTTTGGCTATTTCTTTCTTTATTTTTTTAAAAAATATTTTGCTGTTTCATTTTTTTTTCTTGCTCTTTCTTTCTTCCTGTTTTTCTTTTCTTCCATTTTTTCTTCTTTTTCTTGCTCTTTCTTTTTTTTCTTCTAAATTATTTTCTCTTTATTTATTCTTTTTATAAATTGTTTATGCTAACCGAGAAATATAGTCATTACTTATTACAGATATAGTTTAAAAAAAACTTAAATATTTCATGTATTTTTATCAAAATTATATATTTCAAAAATTAAAAATAATTTAGACATATAAATTAATTAAAAATAAATTAGACACATAAATTAACTTATATAATCAATTTATATTGAAGATGAAATAAAATAAATTAATTCTAAATTTGTAACAAAAATTTAGAGTAACAATTAACATTTTATAATGTGTAACAGTTTAACGATATTTCAAATATTTTTGATTAAAAAAAACAACACTTTGGTACCAAACACATTAACAACTTTTTTCTAGCTTAAGGACTTTTATCCAAACACGTAACTGTTTATTTTCAATATAAGTTTCAGCACTTTAAAAAGTGCATTTGAAAAACTTTTTAAAAATCACTTTTTTTCAGCTAATTCAAAATGGGCTCTCAGCACAATATCTCAATCTTCCATAATCAATGAAACAATGAAATCTCACAATATTTTTTTCCATAAGAAACAAAGAAATTGCATCATAAAATCTTTTCTTCTTAATTAATTTTGTTGCATCACCAACTATTACTTGTACAATATTGATACATTGTTTTTTTTTTGGGGTTGTTGTTAGACATTTTAATTTGAATACATTGGTGTTGACACCTAATTTTTACCCTCCATGATATAAATTATCAAGCTTTATTTGTTAGCAATTTGAACAATTATTTTCAAAAAAAAAAAAAAGAGTTTATATATATAATTGGCGCGTAGGGGTCATGTGCCCCCAATTTTCACTTCTCCTGTTCTTTCCTTCTCCTTCACGATCTCCCTTCCCATTTTCCCCATTTCCGTCTCTTCTTCTCCTTCAACCCAGAAAACCCGGCGCCACCAACGACCAACAACCCTCAACAAACCCGACAAACGCAGTGAATGTGTTGAAAAAAACATTCACGCGTCTCAATCCCTCAATCCACGGTGAAGATTTTCAATCCGTTGAGGATTTTTCAACAAGTGTCAGAGATTTCTTGTCCCCAATGATGGATTTGAATTTTGAATTCAAAATCAATCCTCAAAATTCCCAATTTTGCCCTGCATTCTGCCCATTTCAAATCCTAATCGTCCCCTATAAATTCCCCTCTTGTTTCACTGATAGGGCAGCAACAGTCATCATCGAAAATCCCCTGAAAAATCCGAGCAAGTTTCAATTGTCGAAATCGGTCGACAATCAAGAACCCTAGCAAACTCAATCGATTTCAGGCTGCTTTTATTGTTAAAAATCTGAGAGCTTCAATCAATTGCTACAACTCCAATTTGGGTGGTGGAGAGACTTCGTTAAGCTCGTCGTCTCAGTTTCGCTGCCCCGACAAAGTACCTAGAGAACGCTCTCATCTGGTTGTTTTGATTTTCTTGAGTTATGTCTATGCCTTAATTTTGCATCGGGATTCATTTTCGGCTTCTTCTTCATTTTGAAGTTATTAGCATATACCATCTGATTTAGAAAGTAAGGAGCTAGATAGTTCGAGTTTCCTGTTTCTCAGTTATTGTATCTTCATTTGTCCATCTAATTATGTTTCAAGTGATATCTTTGTTCATGTATTAATTCGTTTCTTTTCTGTATTATATATACCCGCGTTCGAGAGTCCGTTGGGACTTCTCCAATCCCCATCTTGCATTCTCGATGGGCCATGGAGGCCCAAGCGTTTCCTTCACCGAGTCAGCCCAATGCATAGGAAAGGAAGCTATGATAGAATTCTTGGGAGATTTTGGAGGCCGAAAATAGATATACAGTATATATATACATACACTGTATACAACCTAAATGGGACAAAGGCCCAGAATCGTCAACTCTTTTCTTTTATTTCTATATATTTGTATTGGTTTGGATGCTAACATTTTATTCATCATTGGTTTCAATCTAATCGAATTCCCCGGCATGTCAAATCATTTATGTTGTTTTATTTAATTTCATTTTATTTTAGAAAAAGTATTGGCATAAAAGATAAAAACAAAAAAAGAATTGATAAAATCAAAAAAAAAAAAAACAATAGAATGTGATTTTACATTTTAGTTAAATTTTCAAACCTAGTCAATTTTTTAAAGTTCAGGTAATACTTTCAATTTAGTCTAGTCGAGTCAGGTCAAATCTTTTCCAATTTAGTCAAACTCTTTCAAATTCAGATATCTTTTTAAAATTAATCAATTTGAAAACTCGTCAACCTTCTTCAAGTCCAATCAAATTTTTTAAAAAGTTGGTCAGCTTTTTTAATCGCAGGATAGCCGCATTTAGCGGTCATTTCGAGTGCGTAAAACCTTCTCGAAGTGGAAATGTGAACCCGAACCTTGTCTTTGGATTTTAGAAAGATTTTTCTGTTAGATCTTTTTAAATATTTTTATTGGTTTCCTAATTATCCTTAAAATTAGGTGGCGACTCTGTGTCTTCTTTCGAATTTCGAGAATTGGTTTTCTTAAATTAATTGAGTTTAAACCGATTTTTGATATTTTCGAAGTTCTTTTTTCAAAAAGTCATTTTTCCATATAACAGAAATGGCGACTCTGCTGGGGATTTTAATTAGGTTCTAACCATTAGATTAAGTTGTTTGACTAATTATTGACTTGTTTGGTTATATTTGCTTATTTGCTTTATTTGTTTAAATTTTGATATTGAACTGTCATTTGCATTTCATAGCACTTCCTGTTGTATCTTGTGTATTTGGAAAAATGGTATGCGATCCCGCAGCCGGACTTCCAAATATGTAACCCTTTCAGAATAAGTGATAATTAATGACTTCATGCAATGGTTGTCATGAATTTCCAGCTCAGGTTGTCCGCCTGGATACCCAGTCCATCCTAAACCCACTCTTAGACACCTAGGATAGAGCGAAGCCAAATCCCTACGATCTAAGCATTGGCCTAGGAAGACCCAACACGTAAGTTGTGTTAGGCCCGTTAGAAAGACCACCTTGAGTCCAAAGTGGCCCTCGGCCCAAATGGACGATCATGCTTATATGTTTATATTTAAAGGATGTATATGTTGTTTGACGAACCTTTGTCCCTGGGGTTGGAGTCATTTTAATAACACATGTTAATCAAAACAGGTTTGTTTACAGGATATTACATTCAAAGAAGTTCAGAGATGCCGAGGAAGAAATCTTCCACGAAGGTTTAGTTTAGGACTATGCCCCTGCGTGGGACTGAATTTTTGTATCCCTTTCCCATATCGTGTATCCCCATTAAGTTTATTCATAAGGCATGTATAAATATTTTGGGGCAATGGAACGTTTAAAATCCCATATACATCCTTCAAATCGTTAGGCCTACCCTTGGCACAAAAGGGTCACATATCTGTTTAGGATGTGCAATATCTATTTACGTGCTGTATTTTATAACTGCTTGTGTGATTATGTTGCTTGGTTTGAAGTCTTCTAGCCCACTCCTTTCGAAGGTTTCTAGAATCTCTTAAGCATATAAATCAAGTCACTATCAAAGTTCGTGCAAATACTCTTCGAATCTCAAGTTTCTCCACAAAATTGAACTCCACTTTCAAAGTCCTAAAATCTTACTCTTCATTTGACGAGAAGTGAATTTTTCTGTTGCAATTCAGAAAATATTCAAGTCCCAAACTACGTCTGATCTGATTTCTCTTTCATGAGATACGTAGAAAGCCTTTCAAGGCTCGGTCCCCTCATTTTAGAAAATCTATTTCTTCTCCGTCATCTTTCTTTTCAAAGGAATCATCAACTCCAAAAAATGTAAGGAAATATTGTCAAACATATCCCTGATTCACAATCTAAATAGGCAATGTTTCGCCTACTTTAGTCTTTTTTCCATCTTCATGGGTTAGTACGTCTTCAAACAATGCAACTATTATGTGTGATATTTTGCATTATTTAATATGAATAAGGATTAACATATTTATTTTTTGAGTTATTTTCATTCGGTAGGGTAATTTAGAATTGATACGTGTTGATAAGCTGGCCGATCATCCTTATTTCACCCGATCCAGAGCTCATAAAGATCCCTCCCTTGACCTAAGTTGGCAGAAAGAAAAAATGGCAGACCATAATAATGATGCAAGCCTGATCGAGATCACCATGACAGACCCTGCTACCACACAGCAGAACCAATTGATTGCGCAGTTAATGCAACAGATCGCGGAGATGAAAATGCAAATGAAAAAGACCCAAGAGTTAGCAAATTTGGCCATCACTGCTAATCTTCCCGTTCCAGACGACGGAAAGCCTTCACTTCATTTTCCTTCTCCTCATCAGCCTATCCCCATCTCGACAAATCCACTAATTACCCCCGTTCAAGCTTCTCCCATCATCAACGACACCGTACCTTCTGACCTTTTTCCCCAGGCACCACCCCCTCTCCAGAACCCAAATATTACCCAAGCCGGCAGCTCCTCTCAAATGGCCCATGCTGCCCACCCCTAGACAATCCATCCTGAAAGCCAACCCCCGGACCAATACAACCCACCTGTCACACAAATTCTGCCTCCTAAAACCTCTTTCTATATCCCGATTCTTACAAATCCACAAAACCCTCACGCCACTTACTTCGATATTGACCACTATGAGGAGAAGGAAAAACAATGGAAGGATAAGGAGGAGATGGCCTAATTGAATATAAAGAAAGAAATTGCCAAAGCTATGAAGCAATTTCACTTTGCACCTGATGTTGCGGGCCTGGATTATGAAGATTTGTGCATCCACCCAGATTTGAACCTGCCGGAAGGGTTCAAAATACCGAAGTTCGATACTTTCAACGGGAGTGGGAATCTCCTGGCCCATTTGAGGGCATATTGTGATCAACTAGTGGGTGTCGGGAAGAATGAAGCATTCCTGATGCGGCTTTTTAGTCGAAGTCTCAGTGGGGAGGCCTTAGAATGGTTCACTTCCCAGGAAATAAATCGGCGGGCTAGTTGGAGTGCCACGGGCTAGTTGGAGTGCCATGGCCAAAGATATCGTTGAAAACTTTGCTTATAATGTTGAAATAGTGCCAGACCGTTACTCATTGGAGAGGATTAGGCAGAAGTCAACTGAGAGTTATCGGGAATATGCCTATAGATAGAGGAAGAATGTCGCCAGAGTGAGTCCTCCAATGTCGGAAAAGGAAATTATCGAAGTGTTCGTGCGCTCCCAGGAACCGGAGTTCTATGAAAGAATGATGCTGCTTGTGGGAGCTAAATTTGCAGATGTAGTTAAGATCGGTGAGAACATCGAAGATGGGCTTAAAATGGGCAAGATCACCCGTATATCGACATCAGTTGGAACTTCCGAGGTGTTGAAGAAAAAAAAAAGATGTGGCGGCTATCTCCGACATACAAAATGAAAGAAGAACCCCTAGCAGCCACCCTAGAAAAATCACGTCCCCTCAAATCCATTTTCAACCTACCCAGAGTTCATCCCCCGCCTTTCATGCTCAACGGGGTATCACCCTTCACCCACAAACTATCAAACTCCTCCCCGTTATCATTCCCCACAATATCCAGAATACCAATCTCCACTGCCAAATTGCTCTCACATACAACCAACTTATCATAATCCCTCTGTCAATTATCCAATCCTAAATTTACAAACCCCACAGTCAAATCACCAAACACCGCAATACCCAAAATTCCAATTCCCTACACCTCCCCGTTGAAGTCATTCCAAGTATCATCAAGTGCCTCCACCTCCGCAAGATAACTATAACCCTCCTAACCTAAAACCCCCTAGAGTGTTCACTCCACTCGCCGAAAGCCGAACAAAACTATTTGAAAGGTTGTCAGCTGCAGGATTGATCCGGCCTGTTCCTCTGAGAGTCATGGACCCTAATTCCCGTTTCTTCAAGGGTGATCAGATTTATGCTTACCACTCTAATAGTTTAGGGTACGACACTGAAGATTGTTTAAATCTGAAGCATAAAATCCAGGACTTAATTGACCGTGACGTGGTTGTTCATCGGATTGCTGCTCCTAATGTCAACAAGAATCCTTTACCTGATCATGGGGGGAACATTACCGACTAAGAAGAAGATTGGTGCACAGCTAAGAAGATAGTATCAGATGTTAGTCCGGGACAAGATTTAGTACAAGCACCACCCACTACAATTTGGCGCTCATACGCTACCAAGAGATGCTATGTCCAGAGATTTGAAATTTTCTTTTCCTGTAATCGCATCATTTGCTTGTAATCATTCTTATGTTTGTTATCCGATTATTTCCCTTACTAATGAACTATGTTTGACCTGAATTCTCAAGAATGAGATACATAGGCGGCCTATGCCGGCCTCGGTCATTTTTCTATTCAAAATTCATGTTTCTCTATAACCTCGAAGTTGGAACTACGTTTGACCTGATTCTTGACTCAATGGGATACGTAGGGGCCACAACGGCTCGATCATCCTCACAGAAAGGAAACTAGGACAGAATTTTTGAGAAAGATCTCAAAAATTCTCAAAATGCTTCTGATTAGTTGTCAATACCTGACAACATTTAAACTGGGACAGAAATTTTGAGGTTATTCTCAAAATTTCGCTAAGCATCATAAAAGTCTAAAAGGTGCCTTAAGGATTCTTAGCCTGATAAAATTCAGAGACAACCGCGGCACAGTCAAAAGCCTAACATGTTGTCAAAATGTGCATTTTTCTACCTTCTGTCTACCAAGTGGTGGGGACTCAAAGCACTTCATCAGGGACAAGATGAGGAGCAGACAACTGAAGAATCAACACAGATCAGTTCATTTTAAACTAACAAATTTTCTATGGATGCAGGAACATTTTTTCGCAGTCTCATCTATAGGAGAATAGCTGGGACGCAAATAGAAAATTTTCGCAAGAGAACGACCGAGGCGTAATTAGTCTCGTCTCACTCAGAGAGATTTTGCAGGTCTTGCCTACAATAGGACAATCGAGGCGTAAACAATTTTCGTCTCACTTAAATCCTCGATTCATCACGCCATTTTACTTTCAAGTTGCCGAGAGGGCCATTTCAACATTCATTGCCAAGAGGGTTATTTTACTTTCAAGTTGCCAAGAGGGACATTTTATCATTCATTTGCCAAGAGGGCCATTTTACTTTCAAGTTGCCGAGAGGGCCATTTCATCATTTACCGAGAGGGCCATTTCATCATTCATTGCCAAGAGGGCCATTGCATATTTCATTACCAAGAGGGCCATTGCATCATTCATCGCTAATAAGGCTACTTCATTTTATTGCCGAGAAGGCATTACATATTCATCGCCAAGAGAGCCATTACATATTCACTTCCAAGAGGACCATGTCATAATCCATTGTCGAGAAGGCATCGCATCTTCAACTGCCAAGAGGGCCATTTCATCATTCACTGCCAAGAGGGCCATTGCATATTTCATTGCCAAGAGGGCCATTGTATATTTCATTGCCGAGAGGGCCATTTTACTATCAAGTTGTCGAGAGGGCCATTTCATCATTTGCCAAGAGGGCCATTACATATTCATCGCCAAGAAGGCTACTTCATTTTATTGCCGCAAAGGCATTACATCTTCAATTGCCAAAAGGGTCATTTCATCATTTGCCAAGAGGGCCATTTCATCATTCATTGCCAAGAGGGCTGTTATGCCGAAAAATGACTTTTATTTTAAAAAATACAACAACAACAACAACATACCCAGTGTAATCCCACAAGTGGGGTCTGGGGAGGGTAAAAT